>PVHY01011924.1:0-46210 GCA_004024945.1 Uropsilus gracilis
CCAATGTTTGCTGGGGCCAATGTGTCAGCCTCAATGGAATGAGTAAAGGGGCACAAAAATGGTTATGGAAGTGCAAGAGTGGGCCTGTGAATAGAGAAAGGGGGAGGGTTCATGGCCTTGAGGCAGGCAGGCTTGTCTGTAGGAAGGCCTGGCTGCTAGTTACCTGTGCTCAGGTCTTAGGTAAACACCTGTTATGTAAAAAACACAACAACTAGACCAACACATTGGTTAGTGAAGCAGAGAAATGCTCACGGGGAAGAGGGACTGAGGTCACACATGGCTAGCCCCTTCCCCAGAACATGCGCTAGTTCATGGTGTTATGTAGGGTCATAGTCTTGCCGTGAAGTAGAACTCCCAAGGTTCTCATCCAAGTGTTCCTTACACTCGGGAGAGGGATGGAGAAACCAGAGATGATGTTGTGTGACTCATATTTTTGCCTGCTTGGACATAAAAAAAAAAAAAAACCCTGAAGGTCAGCACTGTTCTCTTCCCTGACGCAGGGAGGGACAGCCTCGGTTGGTTGTTAGGCTCATTGTTAATTAGACCTCAGATGCAGGCCTGCATCTCGGAGGTACCTCCCAAAAGTTAGAAAAAATAGTCACGAAGACAGATTGCTGCTGGCCTATCTGCCTGACACTGGAGTAATCCAAACCTTGTTTTATTGATGGAATTATCATGCGTGGCATCAACCGCGAGGGGTTGGAGGGTCAGAGCAAAGTGAAGAGTGTAAACAGCAATAACACAGGGAGTAAGAGGGTTCATGGTAAATATGCTATTGGGTTTTTTAGCGTTGGGAAGGGGTTGAGTTTACTGTTCAGGTATTGTCATCGGATATGATCATGCAAGACTACTTTCATCTCCTGCTCTCAGTCTCCATCTTATCCACAAGACCTTTCACTGATTGCCTCCAGGGATCACTGTGGATATGTCTGCATAGTCCGGATGCCTCAGAGCCTGGTCATGCTTCTTGATGCACACTCACTGGTCCAAGACCATCAAGTGGCCTAACAGGTATCCAGCAAACTCACAAGCACCTTTAGATCTCTGATGAGTTCTTTAGACCCCTTGCCTAGACTACTGACTAAAGCTACTGTGATAGCTCCAACATGAGTAGAACTGGATTTCAAAGCTCATCAACTTCATTGGTAGTGACTGAGGTTCTTGAATTGTATGTACTACCTTGAAAAATGAGATAAAAAATAAAACCTACTGTATTTAGAATCCCACTATATCTTTTTTTTTTAGAATCTTATTTATTTATTTGTTTGTTTATTTATTTACTATAGCATTTATTCCAGTTGACAATTTAGGCCATAGACATGTACATGAAAATTCCATAAAAGGGATGAGTGTGTGGGGGGTGAGGAGAGGTGGAGATGGGAGGGAGTGATCAGGGAGGGAAGGTGGTGGGTGGTCCCCAGGGAATACAAATAAATGAAACACATATATAAAAAAAGAAAGAAAAAAAAAAGAAAGAAAGAAAGGAAGGAAGGAAGGAAGGAAGGAAGGAAGGAAGGAAGGAAGGAAGGAAGGAATCAGTACAATTTCTACGCTGGGGATAAGCAGCTCTCCTGCCTGCCTGACATTATGCAGGTGGCTCTCTTTTTCTTTCTCCTTTCCCTAATAGCCCTGTCATTTTTTTTTCTTTTTTCTTTTTTTAATTTAATTTAAATTTTTAAATTTTGCTTATATGTGTATATTTATATTTATGTTACATTAGTCCATTATTGTGTACCCCGGCGGGGTTTTTCCACTTCACTAACATTTGTTAACCATCCTGATCTTTTGTGCTCTTCACCTCCCCCGCCTTCTCCCCCCTCCTCCGCTGTCACTCCATGGTTCAGTCCCATTGGTTGTTTTCATTCTTTCTTATTTGTTTTTCCCTATATCTATCATATAAGTGAGACCATCCTGTACTTCCCTTTTTCTTTTTGACTTATTTCTGCTAATGAGTCTTTCTAGCTCCATCCAGGTTGCTGCAAATGACATGTTTGTCCTCCTTGATTGATGCGTAGAATCCCACTATATCTTGTTGTAAATGAAATGCTTGCCTGCTGACACCTCTGATATCCTTCCTTTTTAAAGAATAGACTGAAAAGAAAGATGTTTGTGTTGTCCCTGTAATCCCAAAAATGAACTCTCTTGTCTTGATGTTAATGACAGAAGTCAAGGCCCCGTTAACCCCATCAATGGCATACGATGGGAGAGTTTCCTCTCAGCTTTTCACATGGTCTACTAAAGCTTTGGATAGTGATATCATCATCATCTCTCATTATAAGGATCTTGATCGCTGATTTATGACTTCCACCCAACAGACCTTATATGAGATGTCAAGAAAGTCATCAGCAAGGCGGTGACTGACATCACAGAAAGTCATTGTATATGCAATAATTTCCAGTGACTATGTAGGAATTATGAATATTTTCTGAAATTGTAGAACATCCAAACTACTTGGTCCTGTAGTGTTGCTAGGCTAGCAACTGGAAACATTAGGGATCTGTGATGTGCTCAGAATTCATATATCCAAAGTAGTCCCTTGATAGACTTAGTGATAATAATGACATGAAGACATAAAGGCATGCACATGTAGAGCACATGCACCCCGAGGAGTGGAGTTCTTGGTGACAGCGATGAAAGAGGCTGTCAAACACTACAGTAACACTTTCACATCCCAGGAAATGAGTGAAAATCATATAACCATCTGTTACATGAAAGTCACTCAAGTCTTTTGAATGACTTATTCTAGTCAATTGCATTGATTTCACTGAAGAAGGAGAAATATATTGCTTTTATTGCAATATTCCTTCAAGTAACTTATTCTAGGTATGTTTCTCATAATTCCCTACAGTACAACCTGAAGTACGTTTCCAGTCCCAGGTGATTATTACCTGAAAATTCAAACCTCTATTCATGCCGGCAGATGGAGATCTGAGAGGAGACAGACTTTTATTTTACTGAGTCAGCTGAAGAGAATGTGATCTCCAATTTCTTGGGAGGGAAAACCTACTGTCTTGAATCAAGAAGTATTTCCCTACATTCACATTTCAGAGTTGATATCTCCCATGCATAGATGGTGTGTGAAGAAACTCAGAATCTCCTGCTGTTGAAATATCTCACCTAGAGAAAATATGCTCCTCGATGCAGAGTCAGAGAGAAGATGAGCATTTGTACAAAGTCCTATTGTGTGTGTCCGTGTGTCCGCATGTATAAATGTAAACAGAATACAGGTGAGAACCATTATTTAGGAAGAGGACCAGATCAGAAGATGGCTGATGAAGAGACAGGTAGATAGATGGATACATAGATGATAAATAGATGACATTTATGATAGTTAGGTAGGAAGAAAGACATACAGTTGAATGACATACAGATGGATGGATGGATGGATGGATGGATGGATGGATGGATGGATGGATGGATGGATGGGTGGATGGATGGATATGATGGAGAGCGAGGGACAGAGAGACAGACAGAGATGACAGATTAATAACATAGATAGATAGATAGATAGATAGATAGATAGATAGATAGATAGATAGATAGATAGAGAGAGAGAGAGAGAGAGAGAGAGAGAGAGATAGGTAGGTAGGTAGATGGGTAGGTAGCTAGAGATATGTGTGCAATCAATTAAAATATAACATTATGAATGCATAAAAAGCAAAGCACAAAAATAAAGATTACAGCTAAATAAGTATATTTTGCACTGATTGAACAGCTAGCTATTCATTGCACTCACAGGGAGTGAAGGCTAAGATAAAGCCACCTTGGGCTGGGAATCCACACTGGGAATGACATATGACTGCACAAGAAATTAAAAGAGGTAGACCTGGGACATTCTTGTAGCATAGATTTTATCAGACGGAGGATAGTTTCATAGACAAGAGGTGTTTATGAAACAATTTCTCTATTGTTTTTTAAATCATTTCATATGGAACAAATTAGCAAATCAAAAGTTACCTAGTGTCTACAGCAATGCTGATAAATACTCAAGTATCAGTCTTGGGTATTTATGTACTAACTATACTTACTCTGACTGCTAAGAAGTAATGAATTACTGATGGAAAAGGCAGTTGTATTGTAACACTGATAAGGGGAAAGAAAGAAACAAGAGCAAGGGGATGTTTGAGTAACTTTTGGAAATTAAAAATATTGCTCTAAAATCAATCATGAAAAACATTAGAGCAAATTGATATGTGCTGCATTTATAAGAATGGGAGCAACATCCTCAATCTCTGTCTATTCTCAATCCTGTCTGGTAGGAAAATAACCAACAAGAAAGTTAAGGACCCTAATGTATGTGTGTGTCACAACAAAAGCAAAAGTTAGCAGATTATAGGAAAAAAGGGAGACAGGGTAGGAAGGAAACAGTGGCCATTGTAGCCCTCTGGAGACAGAGGACTCCCCACCCTCTGACAGCTGGGGCCAAAGGACAGTGACCAGCAGGTCTAAGGTCAAGCCCAAGTCCCCGCCCCACTTCTAGCTCTTTACTGGCCTCTTAGCTTTATTTACAATCTCTGAACCGCAAGCTCCCCTTCTGTACAAAAGGAAGACATTAGCACCTACTTATGGTGTTAAGAGCAGGTTTATCCTTTACTTCTAATAATAAATAACTCTAGCATTGTGACTATGATTGCCAAAGAATAGTTATGTTTATCATTTTTTGAGGATTTGGGAGGACATTGATTATGGAGCTAATTTGGGGGGGGTAGTGAATATGCTTAGGCTTTGATATTAAACTAGAGAAGCTAAAACCAACAGTCAAAATAAGGCAGCTATTTTGTCAAGAATATAGTATTACATGGCTGAGGTACTAGAGATTTTGTCTTTTTTTTATGTTTGCTTTTTGTCCCCCTAGGTCTGCACCAAAGACCCTCAATATGACCCTAAATCTGAATCAGAGCAAATCATTTCAAACAGAAAAATGCTATTTGGATGGTAGTTTGATAAATGCTATCAATAGTTAAAATATTCATACACATGAAAACTAGAATTTCACAATTCTAAAAATAATATAACAATATATCTAATACGCAACAATTATTATGCCAAGGATTCTTCAAAGTCCCTTACTTATATAATGTCTAAAAGACATTGATTCAAATGACTTCTCCTGAATTCCTGACCCTGTTCATAGATTGTCATTTTCAGTGTTTTTTCATCCATTTTATCCATTTGAACTTGCAGAGAATTAAATATGGCATACACCTATCACATGGACATTCTGTCAGGTATGCACACACACCAGACAAGAAAAGAAGATGCAGGATCAGCGAGATGAGCACAGTCTAAGTCACCCATATTGCTGTGGATTTCAAGGCCTTGAAGACCTACATAATTTCTTTCAAGTCAAGTCTTGTGGTAATTTGCACGGCTTCCTTCAAAGACTAATTAGTTTAACACAAAACAGGACTTTTCAGAGCTAAAGTAATAGTTAACATATTGCTTAATTCTAGTTTGGACTCTTCTTAACGCTCATATCCTCTTTATTAAAGGATTAGCAGAAAGTTTGAAATAAATGCATATTTTATGAGTTTCCCCCCCTAAATTGTGGATTTGGGGAAGGTCCAACTCTAAAAGCAATTATTAAAGGGTTGAGATGTATAAATAGGTCTGTACAGAAGTGGGTTCTTTTAACTACAGGAGTGGACTCTGACTTCAATCTGTGCATTTACTTTTGAAATAAAATTTAAAGATACAAGATTAGTAAAACTCAGAACATCTCTATGACTGAAAGTGAAAGCTCCTTTTATGTCCTCGCTGGCACAAGCATCTATCTCTTGGTGTTGATCATCAAAATAACTACTATCAAGTGAGCTACTCTGTTTCTTAGAGACAAAATCCTTTGTCAACTTTCTGTGAAGTTTGGAGTGGAATATGAAAAAGCTGGGAGGGTAAAATATGTTATTGATGTTAAAAGACAACATGTTCCTTGAGTATTAGCTTGATCAATAAATACAGTTTAGCATCCTTTGACTACAAACATTTCAGACTCTGGATCAAGCCTGGGAAATAGAAAGGAGGGAGGGGAACCGGGAGGGAGGGAATAGAGAGAAGGAGAGGGGAGGAGACAGAGACTACTTAGAAGGAGGCAAGTTGATGCAAGAAATCATTTAAAGGATTTAGAAGATGCTAGTCATATTTTCATGCTATGTTTTGAGAAACCCGTTCTGAGGTAATTTCAGTGTTTTCCAGTGGCTTTCTTTCATTAATTCACAGCCATCTGTTGCCAGATATGGTGATAAGGTGACACTTATCTGCAGACAGAATGCCTTAGAGCAGCTCAATCAGCCCTCGCGTTCTTTTCATCAGTTGAGTTTTGAAATAGGCCCATGATTCCTGTCCTCATCTTGCTTCTGTGCCCAAGCATGTGTTCTTGGTCCAAAGGCTTCAACTAGGGGGGGGGAAACACCTCATGGTTCCTGGGAGAATTCACCCTACACAAGTCACCAAGCTCCCCAGTGATGTGACGAAGGTCCGGGAGCTGGTGACTCTCACCCTTATCATCAAAATCTTTTTCAGCAAATGCAGGATCTGGGGCGGAAACACTTACTTAACCTTTATTCTCAAAAAAACAGTGTTTTCATCTTCTGGACAGAACTGTATTTGCACAAACTCGCAGCATTTTTTAATTAGGTTGGCTCAAGCCATGTCACCTTCTGCAAATAGAACCAAAAATAAATCACTGCTGTCATTTCTTAACAAAATATTAGATTCGTAAAGGGCAGAGACCCATCCCACAAGCACTTTCTGTACACAGTCTTGGGAAAAGAGACATGAGCTTTATTTGATTGGTTCTGTGCACCAGACTAGATCTTTCCCTGTATAGCCCCTCTCCAAACACTCTCTTCCTCTTCTGGAATCAAGTCTTCAATGCAGCATAATTAAAATGACAGCAACAGGAAGAACACGAACTTCTTTAAGATTCTGGAGGTTTCTCGAAAGATTACAATGGATCTGCCACTCACCTAACATGTCCACGCCTAGAATCTACCTGATAAATCCAAAAACACTAACTAGAAGGAAGCATGCACTCCCGTGTGTATTGTGGTGCTGCTACAACAGCCAGACTATGGGACCCACCAACCTAACTGTCTCTGAAGAAAGGAGAGGGTCAAGAAGAAATGTGCATGTGTGCCATGAATTACTACCCAGCCATCAAAAATGATGCACTTATGTCATTTGGGTAACATGGCTGGAACTGGGAGAAATTATTTTAAGGGAAATAAACCAGAAGAGAAAGAAAAATACCAAATGGTATCACTTGCATGTGGGATATAGAAAAACCAAACCATCAGAGAAAGTCAAACTTTGAAACAAGTCCTTGAAAGCTGACAGCTCAGGGGGTGATGTGTGAAAACTAGGTGAATGAAGAGGACAGAGGATAAAGGTGGAAGGGGTGGTGTGGTGATTACGTCTGAAGGGGAGGAGCCTATACATTCAAAATACTAATAATGAGGTAAATCAATTGTCCTTCAATAAATGTGGGGGCAAGGACAGCAGGAGAAAAAAAAATGAGCTATGCATCACCCCGCCTCCTCCCCTTTGCTCTAATCTTGCTGAAACAAGCAAGATAAACCCAGTGAGTAGGACAGATTCAGCTCCCTCTTGCATCAGTAGGAACCTCGTCACCTGTCACCTAAGTTTAATCCTAACAGCATTTAAGTGGCCTTTGCAGCTGTCCCTCCCCTGGAGAGAGAAAGCCAACATCTCTCTGCTGCTAGACCTGGATCGTGAACTGACTGCATGTGAGTGACTATGTGCCATTGTGTTCCAGGCTCTGTGCTTGTGCTGGCACTTATTGGGATGTTGGTCCCATAAGAGAATAAAAACCTTCCCGGAATAACTGTTGTATTCTTCCTCTTTACCAAGTCATAGGAAAGCTTATGGTCCTAAATACTGTCCCAGTGAATTACGGGAACTGATTTATTTTAATCTACCCATTTGGGATACATTGATGGAGGTTTGTGAATTATTAGGAACTTTAAGTCATTTGAACCTGAAGGGAGCACGGAATGGCAGAACCTCAACACCAGAGTAGAAGCAATACAAGACAAGCTGGAAAATGTTTTCCTTTGAGGGAGCAGGTTGCTGATATGTGCCTGTATTGGCACTTACCAAAACCCTTTGTTTGTTATGCTTATAGCCCATACATGGAGAGACTATATAGTTTATGTCCTTTTCTTTCTGACTTATTTCTGCTAATAGGATTTCCTCTAGGCCCATCCATGTCATCACAAATGCACCATATTTGCTATTTTCACTGGCAGAATAATATTCCATTAAGTTCTAGCTAGAGAAATAAAGGAAGAAAAATACATGAAAACACACACACACATAGGAGAAGAAGAAATGAAACTATCATTATATGGAGATGATATGATTCTTTCTGTAGAGAATCCAAAAAAAAAATTCCACAGGAAAACTAATTGAAATGATAAACCAGGTCAGTAAGGTAGCTGGATACAAAGTCAATACACAAAAATCAGCGGTCTTCATTTACTCAAAGAAATCATTCAGTGAGAAGAAGAAGAAGTTGAAAAACAGAAGAACATTATATTCATGTGGCACCTATGAAAAATAAATACCTGGGGAGGAACTGAACAAAAGAAATGAAAGACCTATACAGAGAGAGATTTAGAATCAGATGTACCAGTATCGATAATGTACACAATTGCCATTGGTTGGAATATCCACTACCTTTGCCATCTTTATAGCATCCAAATCCTACCACAAATTTCAGAAAAAGTTGTTAATGGAGTGAAAATGCCTCTCTTGGCAGAAATGTTTATTGTTCTTCCAGAAACAAAGAGCATATGGAAAAAATATAGATTTTTATGTTACATCCACTGATCGTTAAAGTGACCTCATGATGCTCATTGCAACCTGCTATGGATTGTAATTGGACTGAATGGGCATCAGATCCCTTTGCTATTTTTGTTTGCTATTATTTTGTGTTTTTCTAATAATAGATTGATTATATCCCAGAGTCTGTTTAATTCTGTTTACATCAAGCAACCTCACACACACACACACACACACACACATCCACAGATACACAAAACACAAGAGTTTGCTGAAGTAAAAACAAAACCTATATGGAAGTAAAGTGACCTAACTTTCTGAATCTAAAGAGTCACAATAATTAATCAAATCAGGACAAGGATACTTGAGTACTCCAGATGACGTAATGTTTCAAAGAATGATGTCAAAATGAGTGACATCATAGAGCTGAAAGGTGGAGTGTATTGGGCCCCTCCTTTTGGGGCTGAACAGGGTTATACAAGGGGAGGAATGTACGTGGAGACATCTGCATCGCTAGCAGACACACGTGGCTGCGATGAAAGGCCTACAGCTGTGACCAATTCCAACGCTGACGGCCACTAGCAGCTTTGTCACATAGTAAAGATGGATAAAAGGATTCCGAAACGCGTCATTCCCTCTGATCATTAATCTGCTTGTTTAGTCATGAAGATTTGGTGCTTTACTACTGGGTTTGCACATGCCTTTTCTTCACTCCTTGGGAACAAGCGAGGAAAGTCAAGTGACTCCAAAAGGCATCTTTTATTTTGAATATTGTTGGAGAGAGATGACTCCAAGCTCAGCTGGTAGTCTCACCTGCACTGTGCTTTGAGCAATTTATATTTAAACACAAACTTACTAAGTGATGGCAAATTTACCTCAGTCATTTTTGTTTGAATGTTTTTTTCTCCCAATAAATCTAGAAATAGTTATATTTTTATTTTCTTCTCAACCTCTCCCCCTGTTTCCTCTCTCCCTTCCCCTTTCCTCCTGGTCCCCCTTCCCTAATTTTTTCTTCCCTCCCTCCCCTCCTCTGACCTGCCACCTTCTCCTTCCCTACTCTACGCACTCCTGCCCTCCTCCTCCTCCTCCCTCCTCTTCTTCCTCCTCTTTCTTCTCCTGTCTTGAGATCTTTAACTATGTAAGGTATTCCCACCCTCCTTGCACTGATGAGAAATGCAGCAAGAGATGTTTCTCACAGGAGGCAATGAAATCATGTTTTAGTTAAAAATAATAATAATAAAGCTTCAAGGTAAATAAAGATCACACAAGTATACAGTGTTCACAACAAAATAAAATACCAAGGTTGAGAGGGCCTTGGTATTATAAAAAGTGGAAATTGTGGAAAGGCCATGTGACCACTGATCTGTTTGAACTTTGTAGAGTGGAATCAGGCGGAACAAGTTCATGACTTTATTCTGTTGCGGAACAAGTTCATGACTTTATTCTGTTGCCTTCTCTGCTTTGCATTCCTTCCTGTGAATACTGTACCCAAAGTTGGCTTCCTGTTGGCAGGAAAACACTTGAACATAAAAAACCAAATGTGGGAAGGCTTAAGGGGAACATGCGGAAAGGAAGAAAGATGTCAGCTTGGGGAAAGAACAAACGCCTCGTTCAGAAGGTGGTCTGGAGACAGAGCTATGTGGCAGACACTTGCATCATACACCCAAGATATCAAAGCTTAATTTTCAAAGACATTAAAAGTGAATGATTAGGATACATGTGGGAGGATAAGGACAAAACAGTGAAGCGTATTTCAGAATAAAAGTTATGCTGTGAATTTAAGAGGCAAACTATCTCGACGATCATCGCGTTCTCTGAAAGCATCGTTCTGAATATGGAAGTTAGAGGAACGCCCCTGAGTGCAACGCACTTCAGGTTAGACATTAGCACCAAAGGAAAGATGGAAGGGTGTAGGTAAAGGAGAATCTCTGCACTGAGGTCACAAAGGAAAGCATGTTTGATCTTGAAAACAGTCATGAGGTAGGAGAAATACAACATCATGCCCATTTCAGTTGTGTTTAAAGTGAAACTAGCTAGAGAAATGAATGTGAAAAGACAGTGAAATTGTTCATTGCTAACATAATAGGGTTTAAAACTTGCTAATTTCTTTCATAAAAAAGAGGAGATCATTTTAAAGGTGATTATCATCCTGTTTGTGGGTATTAAGAGATTCTGTCCTGTTCCAGTTGGCACTTAGCTGAATTAAGAACTGTTAGCAGTCGTGTGGGGGAAAGAAGAAGAAATGAGATGGAAGAGACTGATAGCGATCTGCAAGGCCAGCCCACAGAACAGGGATCCTGGGAAGCATGCCCAGGTCCACCTTCAAAGAAGTTATTTAGGCCCTTATATACCCTCACAATGAGCTAATGAGGAAGTAGCAACCTGGTTCCCAAAGGTGTAGGTGGTATACAGCAAGGAGGATGCATGATAACAGAATTCAGCTGTCAGAGGGATCATCATCATCTATTGGTCATCTGTCTCCTGGCATATTCCAAAGAGATGAGGAGGCTGTGTTGCAAATGGGAGAGCTGCCCTTGACCACTCTCTAGTGTACAGATTTTATTTGGGGCGTATCTCTCAACCTGCATCCAGGCCCCACAAAGTACAGTCACAACATTTAAGATAGAACCAAAAATTCCTCAGGCATCAAGATAAATGCTATTTCAAATGTCATACTAAAAATCCAAATTGATGCACGGAACCCATGATGAACAAAATATAATCTGTTCAAATAAAACTATGCAACATGAACACAGAATTTTCCTTGACTTTCCTTCCCTTGCATGTTATCCATTGGAGGCCATTCTGGGAAATGGATCCGATCCCAATGACTTGCTTGAGTATGTTTTTGCTCTTTTATTTAATGGGGCGGTAAACTGAAAGTGGGTCCCCTGTATGGCTTTCACAGGAATAAAAGAAGTTCATGGATTCGATTTGTAAATCCACAGTCAATATTTAGTTTTAGATAAAAGAATCATGATGTAATATCATCACATATATACATCCATGTACATAAAGCACTTTGTTAAAATAATCTGAAATAATCATATATTTAAGTGAAAATAAGATTTATGGAAAATGAAAGTATTTACTCTTATAATGTCCAGTTTTATATAGAGTATTTTGGATTATATCAGTTTCATTTAAGAACATATGAGTCACAGTTTGTAAAACTTACAATAGAACCTGATTAAAAGGAAATCCAAACAAAAGGTAAATTAGTCATTCCAGCATGGTTGTTTATCCTGATAAGATTCAATATTGTGTAAGATATCTGTTGGGACTCTCTCTTGATTCATGTTAATGCACTTGTATCTGTTTTTCCCTACTTAGAGATCAGCAGAGTAGCTTGCAGCTGGGGATAATAAAAGCCTCTTTAAGACGTATAGCAGCTCTCAAGGAAACACAAAGTGGGTCTCATATTTGATAAATATAAGTCAGCATTTTTAAATTATCTTCTTGTCTATTGAGATGTTGGTGTATATGACTGCATATATCTCAGGAGTCCTAGCTTTTCAGATGTATGCTGCTGTACCCCCCCACGCTGCCGACACCCCCATAAAACTCCATCCTACCCCTTCCTTCCCAGCTGCCACTTCTGGTAACCCCAATTCTGTTGATGTGGAATTCTTAATTTTCTATGCTTCCCCTCCCAAAAAAAGGCAACGGTGTGAGAGTTTGGTCTTTCGAGCAAGTCTGAAGTACAATCCTTGATCATTGAGGGCTTGCTACCCAAATGACAGCAAAGACCAGCAGCTAGTTAGCGAGCAATAGCCCCTCTCAGCTGTCCCTGTAGCTTTTCTAAACCAGCCTCTGAATGCTGACAATTCTCCCAGAGCAAATGAATGGACTAATCTAGCATCTGTTTGAACCGAATTCCTCTGTAGCAGTGCTCTGTGAACCACATCATGGGCAGGGGCTAAGAAATGAGTGTATTCTAGCTGGTGGTGTGTGGACAGTGGTGCTGGGTTTCAGAGAACATACGTAGGTGGTTCCGTTATCAGTGTGACCAGCTATTGTTTCATAATGAGTTTCCAAATTTTACATATAATTTTTGTGCCTGCAACATATAACACAGAGCAATCATTCTCATCATCAAAGAAAATCACCATGTTCGGTAATAAGATTTACGAAAGTTAATGTTTCTCACTTTTTGCCTTAGAGAAGGACACGGCATGAGTGACTTTTATTTTCTTTCTTTTTAGCATTTACACCTATAATCAACTTGGGCCCCCAAATTAGCGGTTGAAGGAACAGAAGAAATCTATTCACAACAAGTAAAAAGGAATAATATAATTTTTTTTTATTCATTCCCCATAGACTTGATTGAAATCAGACATATTAAATGTCGGTGATGGGAGATTTAATTGTTGTTCCTGTGAGTGTTATTAATCCAATATTATAACAGTGCAAATATTTGCCCATCCAAATGAGTTCCTTTTAATTGAAAAGACCATAATGAGACAGAAGTTGTTCTATTCAACACAAAGAGAAACAAAAACCAAAATTAGTAGAGAATTGTGATGATAATGGTACTGAAAATATCACTCACTGGGAAGATGAGTTTACTTTCTATTGTTGTTCGTAAAACTGGAAGAATGGTAAAATGTCTTCACTAAAAATAAATCACAGTTTACATTTCATGTAATCACTGAATTATAGAATGATTTGCATTGTGATATAATGAGAACGCTTTTTTCCAAGTTGCTGTAATTGAGTAATGACAAGCATATACAAAAACCATTTGCTACTTTTATATAGATTACTTGCGTCTCAAATCCAGCAACAATTAAGTTATTGACCAGATGATTAAAGGAAACCTAAACTATCAAGTGGTTTTAGTTGACAAGATAAATCTACAACTGAAATAAGAATTCCACCACAAGATGAACGGAGTTAATTCAACAATTCAAAAACAATTATTGATTTCCCTTAGATGTCAGGCCCTGCAATAAGCACTGGGTCTAAAAAGATTAGTCAGGCTCCACTTTCAGGAATTCACAATTTCTCACTTGTTCTGTCATCATGTTCTATGCCCCTAAAGCAGATTCTTGACCACCATTATCACTCTGAAGCCAATTTTATTTTAGTTAATTTACCGAAGATGTAAATCTAGGAGCCCGTAATTGGCACCCAGGTGAAGGAGTGTGGAGGGAGTCTACTTAAATCAATTAGGAGGAGGAACTCATTTAAATCACTTGTAGGGAGAGTCAGAGTCAATGGTGCACTTTACTGCTCAACTGCTATAGAGGTTTGCATGGTTCCTTTGCTTTGAATCATCTTGCTTTGATACTTTGCTGGCTACCATTTTGCTGGGCTAAATAATCTCATCTACCGTATGCAGGCTTTTGCGTATACGTTTTTTGTCTATTCTTTCATCCGGTAGGAAACTTTTATAGAAGCAAATCATCATAGATTTATTTTTTCACTCCATTGTTGATGATTTTCAAACAACAAAAGGCATCAAGTGTTTACTCCAACCTGAAATTTACTGTTGAGTGTTGTCACAAAATTGCTTTCAGCGCTTCCCTGGACCCAAGCTTGACCTGTTCTTGTTTTCCTGCAGGTGATCCCGTTTGGATGTCAGAGTTCTACCTGTGTTTTTATAAAAATCCTCATTTGTGTGACACGCAGGTAGAACAGAGTGTGTCATTTTTCTTCTTGTTAAATCATAAGAAACCCTTTGATAGCTGCTTTCCTGGAATATGTTTCCAGAAGAAATGTTCAGAAATTCTAAAGAGTAAAGAAATGTGGATAACAAAACTTTAGAAAGGGGACCTGGCATGGTGGCTCGTGCTTATAAGCTTTAGCCTATGAAGCGGCCGGGGCCAGGGATCGTGGTTCGAGTCTCGCCTGGGGCCCGTAGCGAGACCTAGTTCCGAAAAATAGCTGGGCGTGGTGGCGCGCGCCTGTCATCCCAGCTACCTGGGAAGTTGAGGCTGGGGATTGCTTGAATCTGTGGTACCCCGGGCAACAAGAGCCTGCGGTTCCACGGGCAAAAATAGCAAGACCTAGTCTCAAAACAAACAAACAAACAAAAAAAACAAAAAACAAAAAAAAATCTTTAGAAAATGTCATTTCCATACTATTTACATATATGCCAATTAGATTAAGAACTGGCTAGAGGAGGGGAAAGTAAAAATTAAGGGCTTGCAGGAGACATCCACAAATGGTGCTGGCATGTCTACTTACTAATGATTTCCCCAAATCACTTCAATGCTTAGGCAAAAACAACCCTTACATTATTTGATGACATTCAGGTACCATACAGAAGATGTGCTGTGTATGTGTATATACATATAGATATGCATGTATATATGTATATATGTGTAGCATAACACACATATACATGTATGTATACATAAATATATGCATATACAATAATGCATGTAAATGCACATTAATAAATAATAAATGTGTCAAAATTATAGACCTGTAAAATATATCATTGTTTGATATAGCCAGAAATTCAACTGCAGTCATACCTATTTTTATGCCAATTCTATTCTTTCTCCTTCCAACTCACTATACTGTTGGAAATACTCTGCGGAAACTATATTTCATGTGTGATACTTGCAAGTTGTGGGTTGCTTGAGCCAAAACCCAAGCCTGTACTCCATGCAGAAAGCACAGTCCATGCTGTTACTCCACCAACTTCCTCCCCCAAGCAAGTGGCCAAGCTTGACCTACAAATTAGTCATTGGCTACGGCGAGGAATGCCGTTGAAACAAAAATGAATGAGGTTGGCCATCCCAGTTACAGGGTCATGGAATGGACTGATAATTCTGAAAGCTCCTGACAATGCCTTAGTGTTGTGGGGAGAATTTTATACAACCCAGAGGCCTTTTCATTTGTAATGTTCAGCCCCTAAGACCGGGCATGTTCCCAGCTCACAATGATTGTGATGTTCAAATAAATTTTGTAACCAACAGGGAGCAGTTGCTACTTGGTTGATCCCATAGTAGATGGGGTACATTTGGGGTTAAAAATGGGGGACAATAAATTATTTTGATTTAGTAGTTATGGGTTTAAAGTGCATGATTTATGGTGTTATTGTAGACCCATAGAATAACTTCTCTTGATTCTACTTAAATCTCTTCCCAGAGGAAAAGAAATTCAGTAAGAGTTGGAAGTGGACATTGGCTCTGGATAGAGGCTTCTGTTTTCTAGGATATTAGCATTATGCCAGGCTCTGCTAACCTGGGTGGTCATTTTTAATATGGACATTTTTCTAAGGAAGTAGACCGAAACCACTAAACGTATTTGCTCCATGAGCTAAACCACAATAAAACAGAGGTCTCCTGTGTATCGCTTTCTTCACTCTTTGAATGCAGCTCATTCTTATTTTATTTCCACAAGAAACAAATGCGCTTCAGAAAGTTTCTCTTTGAAGTTGAAATGCAGTTGTGTAAGTGTGTGAATGCATGTGTATCCAAAATGCAATTACATGCAAGTGTCTGATTAAATGATGAAATGACCATTTTTCTTTTTTTTTTTTTTTTTTTTTTTTTTTCAGGATAGTGATGTGTCCTCCAGGCCTTAAGTATGCCAGACTCCAGCTGGGTGATCCATCATCACCCACCTATTGTGAATGTGGAGCATGAAATGGGAGAAATCTGCCTTCACAAAAAACAGCAGTTGGATGCAACGACAGGTAGCGCTACTGGATAGCTCTATGAGAAAGCAAGCTTGGATTTTTACTACACCTCGAGGTGTAAAACTCAACTCCAATATGCACAGGTGATATATCCAGGCTTGAGATACATCCTTACCGCGTGCACATCTTGGAAACAAATGCTAGGTAAGATGTGAATAGAAGATGGATCTCATTGTAACTTCTGTGAAATGGCAGATGGCTTGACTATCTAAACAGAAAGCAACTTGTCATATTGCCCAGGTGTTGGCCAGAATGGAGACTTTTCTGAAGCTGAGCAGAAGAGACACGCCACTTACAGCACCCAAGGTACAAGTTACGTGACCCTAGAACGTGATGACTCATACGACTGGACTTGAAAATCCAGGTGTGAGACAAACCTATGAGCTATGTGCTTGAAATGGTGGTCATCAGCTTGCTTAAAAGGGGAATTGGTAGTTATGTTTATTGATTTAAAATCTAAATATTAGCTCAGCTTAAATAACTGATGATACAGCTTCACAACTAGCTTTGTAAGTGGCTTTTCATCCTACCCGCACCCCGTGAGCTGGACGCATACATCTTTATAAACCTGTGCACACAACTATCTCCCATGTCCACAATGGGAAGGACTTAGACGTGGTTGTGCCATTTTACTGTAAAATACAATCCATTGTGCACAGAAGGTTCTGTAGACTGGGAAGCTGAAATCCATTTGAAAATAATTACATGTTCTGCAAAACAGCAAATCTAGTCGGGAAATCCCTAAGCTGGTATACTTTATCAGAAAGAAAAGCATCCTTCTCCCTGGTTCGCATCCATGGTGGAGGAGTTCCAACATGCCCCCTGCCCAGCCTGAGGGCAATGACTCACTGTAATTGGCGGTTCTGCGTGGGGAGTGGAGCAAAGGACAGAATCAATACCTGGTCAATAGAGAGTGACTCCAGCGGCGGCCGGCGTCCTCTCTCTGCAGACGCTGCACTGCTCAGGGCGCAGGCTGATTCATTATCACCGATGATGGAGAATTGACCCGTGCTCGCCCAGCTGTGGAGCCAGGCGCTCCTCCTGAGAAGCCGCTTCTCTTCTTATTGTTTCAGAGACGGCCGATGGAAGGGCCTGCAGTCTGTGGAACATGGATGCCGCTAGCTCTGCTCGAGGTTTAAATACTTGCAGGAACCTAGAGAGACATTAGTGTGCCATCCTATAGCAACATTAGTGTGCCATCATATAGAGACATTAGTGTGCCATCATATAGAGACATTAGTGTGTCATCATTTAAAGACATTAGTGTGTCATCATATAAAGACATTAGTGTGCCATCATATAAAGACATTAGTGTGCCATCATATAAAGACATTAGTGTGGCATCATATAAAGACATTAGTGTGCCATCATATAGAGACATCAGTGTGCCATCATATAGAGACATTATTGTGTCATCATATAAAGACATCATATAGAGACAATATTCTGTCACCATATAGAGACGTTATTGTGCAATCATATAGAGACATTAGTATGCCATCATATAAAGACATTAGTGTGCAATTCAATAGAGACATTAGTGTGCCATCATATAAAGACATTAGTGTGCAATCCAATAGAGACATTAGTGTGCCATCATATAGAAACAGTGTGTCATCATGTAGAGACATTAGTGTGTCATCCTATAGAGACATTAGTGTGTCATCATATAGAGACATTAGTGTGCCACCATATAGCGACATTAGTGTGCAGTCAAATAGAGACATTAGTGTGCCATCATATAGAGACATTAATGTGTCATCATATAGTGACATTAGCATGCCATCATATACAGACATTAGCATGCCTTCATATGATCCATTGCCAAACCAAAGCCTTTTCTCCCTAATGAGACCACAAGCTTCTAAAGAGCCTTAAGTATCAGTCAAGGGGACCCTTTCGTTGTGGCATCTGAGCTACCTCAGCAGCCGCCCTCCAGGGAAATGGACGGGAAGAGACTTGGGACTCATCATAATAGTCCCACTGGCTGAATATAGTGCCTGTTCTGTTGAACTGAAGCTGCCATTGACAAAGCGTATTCTTACCCTCACTAGGATGAGCTTTTATTGAGTTCATTAGGATGAAGCTCAGGACTGCCTGGCCTGTTGACCTGTTGGAGCGGGGGCAGGGGGACTTTATCCTCTTCTTCCAACAGACAGTGATGTTAGTGACTGAACAGACAGCACCCTACGCTAGACGACTGCCCGGTACTAAGATGCGAATGGAAGATGAATGTCACTGTCACTTATTCTGTGTTTATGTGTTTAAAGAGTTTGTGTCACAAGAAAATGTCTCGATAGGAGCAGTTTTCCAGGAAGTAGATTTTGCATTTCTATTTGACAAATAGGGAAAAGAAATGTCAAAGTTATTATTATTTTTATTATTAAGATTTGTTTACATTTCTTTTTTCTTTACTTTTGGGTGTTCTTTCCCCCCCTGCTGTCCTTGGCATCCCCTCTGATCACTTCATCTTTCTTTCACTACCAGTTGTTGGTCAATTTTTAGTCCGTTGGATTCTTTCTTTTCTTTTCTGGACTCGTCCTTTTCCTGGGACACAGCCACCTGTGCCTAGCTTCCCCTGTGTATCTTTGTTGCAGGAAGCCAGTTCACACATGTCTGGATCTTTTCAGTGCCTCCTTCTTCTTTCTGATCATCTTGCTTGACCCAGATTCTGCTTCTTCTTTGCTTATTTTTGATGGTGAATCCCATGGCTCTCTTAGGGATGTTCTGCAGGCTAGCAGGAGGCCTGAAGTTTACTGAATTATGAATCAGTCTCAATGACTCAACTTTACCTGGGAATCGACGTCTTCTGCCTTCATGTTGAGTAGCACGTCATCCCTTTTCATTTTCTAAAGATGCTCAACCAAGAATTCCTAACAAATCTCCAATTTCCCATTCACAATTCCTTGCAGCAAATGATGGCAAGACTTGGTCTCCCGTGGACCAACAGGAAAAAAATGGGCCAAAAGAATTGCTGTGCACCAGTGATGGGCATGAGCATATCGACTTACTCATCAGTCCCAGCCCCTTGAACAAGAGTAGCCGTTCACTGACCAAACTCCATTAAGACAGCCACACCGATTTATCCCCTTAGCAACAGCGAACGTCGATGGACACTAAGTCAATATTTGTGAAAGAGATTAGTGGATAAAGAACTGACCTTTCCTTTTCAAGATTGCATCCATATTGCGCCTCAAGTCGAAGATTTCAGGCCAGAATGAGCTGCGTTGAAATCTGGAGCACATTTTGGGATTGCTAAGGGGATGGATTTAATTGGTTGAGGTTACAGAAAGTTGTTTGCATTTAAACAGAATGCAGAGAAAATACTCCACTTGTTAGATCTTTAATGAGGGCTTCTGGCATTTGAAAATGTAAAATCCAATACAAACACGCATTTCCTTTTGATTGCATTTCAAACTACATTTCTGCATTTCTACTTCTGAGAGACATGAAATTTATTAGCATTTAATTTGATTACAGAATGAAAGAGAGCTGTTATGTAACAAATGCTTATATTATTTTTCTCGTATGAAAGTTTCATTTTCATTTACATGCAAAATAACCTTTTCTTATAATTGTAGTGAGATTTTCTAATGCTTACGTAATTTAAATAGTATGAGATCAGGAAAAAAATCCTTTAATAGACCTATCTTGATCATCCAAATGCAATCGCATTCCTTCCTGTCATGGCGTCTCTTATTTTCTGTCTGTTTTCAGACACGCGCCGCATACTAAAGGACATATATACATGCATACATACAAACATACATACATACAAACATGCATACCTATATACATATACCTAAGCAAAGATGCTTTTGGCTTTGACATCTCAACTTTTTGTGAAGAATTTTATTAATTTTACCTATTTTTGGGGTGTGTTAACTAATCTTTATTGACTTTATAAAGTATATACTAAAATTATGCTTCACTACTATATGGGACATGGGAAAGACAAACAAAAATCCATGAAGAAAAGACAAAACAAGCCAAGAACCAAATTGAAGTACACAACCTGGGGGGAGGGGGCAGGGTGGGAACTGTTGGGAGGGTAACCCCAGAGATCACAGAGATGTGAAATTCATATATAAATAAATTATTTAAAAAAAGAAAATTATGAGCTGTCTGGAGGACAACTGAATTTGTCACCTAACGACTCATTACAACCTTTAGGTCAACAAATTATCATCCACCTCTGTGATTCTGAGCCAAATAATTTTTGCATTGCCAACGTTTTTTCACTAGCACTTCAATAGTTGAATAAAGATGAGATAACATAGGGCCAAAGACTCTTTCTTGCCTAAAGAATTACAGATTGTGAAAAAATAAAAAGCATGTTTCACATTGTGTTAATGCTTTGAGAACTGAATTATTTTTCTGAGCCCCCTTGAACTATATTTATAAATTATGTGTGTTTACCTGTCCTTTACTTCCCACAATAGTAATAAGATGGTTTTATATATTAAGGGGTTCTTTTTGGTCATTGAAATACACATTTTTTAATTAAAATTTTCTTACATTGTTGGTTTTAAGACAGTGTTTGATTTCTCACCACCCTCAGATGTAGTTCCATAGTTCTTCTATCACCATAGCATCTGTGCCCCGTCTCCACAGATTTTAAATAATCAGCAAGTCAGGTCTCCATGGGATTGGACTCCCCTAATAGAAGCTGGCTGTCCAGTGCAGAAATTCAGCCTCTGAAGAAAAGACAGGAGTGTCCCATACCTGATGCTGCCATGGGCCTTCAGAGGGGAAAGGGACAGAGTATCTTTGAGAAAGGTCAGTAAGTGGGTCAGTAAGAGGTGGTCAGCCAAGCAGTGAGGTTGACCACTCAGCCTGGGGGTGGAGTAGCCTCTTTAAAGGGGACTGAAGATGTATTGCCCAAGGTCACCACCACATGGAGCACAGAGATTGTCAAGGTCGAGGTCTCAGACTTGTGTGGTGGGGCAAAGTCCGAAGGTCTGTCTATACCTGATGACTAAGGGGTTTTGGATTATCCCAGAGAGTGATGCCTGGCAGCAGCTGTCTACTAACCAGTGGGATGATGTCTTTAGATTTATTTCCCAGGACAAGGAATCTCCAGCCATACATGCAGTGAACCAGAGTTTGGAACCCCAAATGGAAGACCATTTCAAATGTGAAAATAATGAAACTAAGAGATGAGGACATCTGGTGAACTTTCCGTTTAGGAGACTGTTATAGTGACAGGTTGGAGAGATTTGATGCTGGATGTCTGTGCTATTAATAAGCAGGGACTGTGCAGTTGAACTTGAGTTGGGAAGAGGTCGGGCATGGGGAGGACTGAAACCAGCAAAGGAGAGACCAGTTGGACTTTGAGTGATATCAGGTTGCAAGAAACAGAAGCCACCAACCAACAAGCCGCGGGGGGCGATGACACTTAAAACACGGCATCTTCCATCCAACTTTCGTCACCAGCTCCATCTCACCCACACGTAGCAGTTGCCACTCAAATGTAGTTTCAACAACAGGTTTTATTAACAAGGGAGTTCAACAGGAAAAACAAAAAGTACTCACAGTCACAAGTGACCAGTTATCTGACTCCGGTCACCATTTTCAGTCCCAAAAGTCCCAAATATACATGTCAAAGATGGTGCCCTTTACCCCTCTAAGCCTGAGGCAGGCACTCTGCAAAGTCCAGTCTTTTTTCTCCAGCATCTTTTCTTTGCTTCTTGTCTCTCCAGTGTTCTGAGCTGCTCTGCTGCTCCAAGGCTCTTCAACCTTCTTCCATAATGGCTGATGCACAAATCAGCTTTCCCCATCCCTGGCATCTCCAGGTACCAGCTTACAATGCTGCCTTGCTGCGGCACCACACACTCCACACCGGCCACCCTTCTGCTGGCCACCATGTCTCCCCACCTCCACCAACTCTCTCTTCCAGGGGCTTCCCCTGACCAGGCCACATGGGCTTGTTCTCTCAGTCCACAATTCTCATCTCCTTCATTTTTCTTTCGTTCTTTTCTATCCTGACTCCTTCCTTTTGTCTGCCTGTTTTTGGTGCTTCTGGCTTCTTCACACATGTCTCTCTCTCAGACCCCATCCATAAGGGTATCTTAGTTAAAATATAACGTTTAACGGCATCACTCACACCCTGTATCATGGGTCCATTGGTGAAGATGAGAATGTCCTTGGACTCACTGAGGGTTGGCTGATGGCAGGACACAGCTGGGCTGGAAATGAGGTGCGGCCATCCTCAGGGTGTCGAAGGGGAAAGGACAACCCATGACCAGCCTCAGGGGTGGTAGTTCCAAGCAGGGTGAGAACAACAGAGGACGAGAGGGAGTGGGTCACCAGAAGGCCAGGCAGTGGGACGGGAAGCACCAAAGCAGAGAAGCAGGAAAGGGAGCAAAGTGGGAGTGGCCACACCAGTGGCTTCCAGCGGCCAGCAGTGAAACCACAAATGGCTGCTGGTTGTTTTGGGCTTTGACGACTTCAGGGAGATATTTCGGTGGAGCAATGGACTCAGATGAGGAGTCACGTGTGACCCACACAGTGCTGGGCAAGAGTGGGAGACCTTTTCGAAAGCCTGGACCAGGCTGCAGGTTACTACCACCCAGCAGTGCTGCCAAGTGCCCCCTGCACCAGCACCACACAGCCCAACAGTGGAGGTCATCCAGCCTTGATGTCAACAGTGTGGAGGATGAAAGCAGGGGGAGCCTACATTCACTCTCATAGGTGGGGCAGATGATTTGATTTGGGTGGGGGGGGCAGGAAGAAGAAGCAGACTTTGTTTATCAAGACAAACAATTGAGGAGCGAGATGCAATTTTACATCTCAGCATCAGCATGTAATAAGAAAAGACAGAGTAAAACGTGTAAGCATGTTGGCCAAATACAAGGCAAACCAAATGAAGCAGGTTTTCTATAAAACACTCTCTGTGAAGGCATATCAGCCTCTATTGGATGGGTCAGACAAAGAACTTAAGCTATAAAGATGAAGTCCAAAGCAATCTGTGCAAACTGGATCAAACATAAAGGCAAATGTAATAGAGATATACAACATTACTTTTTTTTTTCTCTGTGTAAACTCCTAATTATCTTTGAGGTCCGTAATTATTCTGGAATAGAAGCTAGTGTGGGCATTCAATTTTTTCATGCAGATAACTTCAGAAAAAATGTGGCCCAAGGAAAAGTTAACTTTCATAAAAAATTACCAGGACTAGTTGATGTTGATGCTTAGAGTCAGAATTATGCAGACTGTGCAAGGACAGTCATGGAGATAGCCTACGCAGAATAATTCTGTCCAAGGCAAGAGGATCTCAACCTCTTTGACATCCACGCAGTGGGTAGCAGTAACGCAGTCCTCTCATGGAAGTAAACTGATCAGAGTCACCTCTGTCCTAGCTCTGGGAATGGTGGGGGGGTGGGGGTGGGATTAGACAGAGTTCATGTAGACCTCAGTTCTATTCCTCCCTGATTTTCTCAAGGGGATTGGTTTTCCCTTGCATTCAAATGGCAAGGTGGCAAATTTTATGGAATGTCTTTCTATACTTCCTTATCAGCCCTGGAAATATATCACCCACCCTTTGATATTCCCAGTGCAAAGCCTAGTCTTAAAATGGTCTCCCCTGCTCTTAAATATTTGACTCCATTTCTATCCTGGCTCATTAAATTTGGATTCATATTTATGTTGCTCTAATTCAAAGAGCATTGACAACATTGGTTGCAATTTAGGGTAAATCAGTTTCAACAAAAGAAATGGAAAATAGGGCCAGATTGTTTTTCTTCTCCAACACAGTTTTATTTTATCAAAGTCAGTTGAACACTATCGAGGGCCAAGGACTTACAGTTGAGTTTGCACAGTCTCAACCACCTAACCGAACTCACTCCACACCCAGTCACACCCATTCGTTACACTATCTGTTCTAGGATTGTGCTCCCCAGAAATATTCATATAAATTTTTCTCAAGATGTTCAGAGGAGACTTTTTCTACTGCAAGGGAATCTCAGTTCAGTCGATGCCCTGTGATTGATAACTGCTGCCATTACCCAGAGAATGCTGAACACTTCAATTTAGGGATCTTTCCTGAAACAACTTTTATTTTTATCTATCTATCTATCTATCTATCTATCTATCTATCTATCTATCTATCTGTCTGTCTGTCTGTCTGTCTGTCTGTCTGTCTGTCTGTCTGTCTGTCTGTCTGTCTGTCTGTCTATCTATCTATCTTTCTATCTATCTATTTAATCGGAGAAACCTATCTTAGGGCAAATAAACATCTGATGCTAAATTCCATCTTTTAAAGTTTTCCTGTCTTTATCACATGAAACCCCATCCTCATCCCTTCACACTCCAGGCCATTTGGCACCAGATACAGAACTTACCTTGTCTCATTTACTTTAGAATTTGCTGTCATGTCAATGTTTCCTGCACATGCTCATAAGCTTCTTTGTTCCTTATTCATCTGTCTGATCTTAATTTCTTTATTGATCAAGCTCAGAAAATCCATAGATGTGAGGGAATGAAACACAGCCATGACCCTAAGTGTATTTGGATAACAGACCCATATTCTCCCCCATCCATTTCAAACACTAACACAAATAAAATCATATGTGATATCATTGAAGTTGCAGATCCTGATGGTGCAGATCTGGGTAAACAGAAGTCCACATCTAGGGTGGCCAAGGGATGCTGATATTTCTGGAAAAGCTAGAGACCACTTTCAGAGTAGAGAGGATTCTCTTTTATTATTATGGTGATTCTGCTGAGCAATTTGATTTTTTTTTGGCTTATTTAATTTAATTTGGTGAAGATGTACCCATTTTCTGGGACAACTCTAATCTGACAATTTGTATCTCAATAGGATTCATTGGCAAGACAAGGCTAGACAAATGCTGGTTTCTCCCTCTGTTTTGTTTCTTCTAAAAATAGCCAATTAAAATTTAAATAAACTAATGTGGATTTTAGTTATCTTCTTACTGCAAGTGGCTTTTTTTTAATCATTTGAATGTCCTAAACTGAACGTTGAAAATACCATTACTCCTTGAATGGAGTGGTCTGAGTTTCTGGAAGAGAAGGTAGTTATGGTCTTTTTATTACTCTACTGGGGCAGAAATTGTAACCAAACTAAAATCCACTGTCTGCTTCATTATCTGCTCATGGATAATGCATAGGGAGGTTTGTTCTAATCTATTATTTTGGAGACATATTTATCAATATATCTGTCTGTTTCTCAAGAGAGAGCTAAGTAATGGGTTTCACCTTTAAAAAAAGCAATTTTCATGATCTTGCAATAACCTCAATTGCCAGGAAAAGGAAAAGTACCACTGCTTCTCTGGTGCCAGGATGTTTGGTCAATTTTTATTCTATATACACTGGCTTCCAAATTGGTTCTCTAGGGGGTAAAGTACAGGGAAGGGCAGTAGAGATTGACGAAAGACACAGATCAGGTAGGTAACACTGACTATAAAGTGGTTGTTATAACTGCAAAGTCATCATTTGGGTAGACAAAGGGGAACGCAAAAGGGTCATCCAAGCAGTATCAGAAAATGAAATTACATGCATTTTAGGTTTTGTGAAAATGATATACTTTATAACAGGGTTAATTCTAAGCACTCGCTTCTCCTTACTTCTCTCCTTACCAGTATTTCTCACTTACTAATTTTCTGGAGAGTTTGGTTTTCCCCTTGCTGTGCTTTCTTTTCTTTCTTTCTTTTTTTTAATTCAATCTCAGTCTTGTAAAAACAGCATATTCTGTTGAAACTAATACTAGAGCTTTTGTCTAAATGATGCAGAGAAACATAGTAAACAAAAGGAATCTACTGAGGAAACGAAGAAGTGAAAAGACGTCACCTATTTGCAGAGGCCATTATATAAAAAATGTCTTAAAGATTCCGTCAAAATGTTCTTAGAAATGATTAAGTGAATATAGCAATGTGGCAAGTCATGAAACTGATACAATTCAAGAACAAAAAATAACCCAATTACCAAAAGGAGTGGCAGTTTTTAATAGACAGTTCATCAAAGGGGATCCCCAGAAGCCAAAAGACATAGGAAAAATTGCTCATTGTCTCTGCTATTGAAGGAGATGAAGATTTAAGCTAAATGTGATAATCACTTCACACCTGTGAGAACGACACATATTAAAAAGTCCTCAAAACAAGTACTAGAGGATGAAAACAACCTTGTTATACTGTTGGGGAGAATGTGAAACTGTGCAACCACTATAGAGAGCATCTGGATTTACCTTTAAAAAAAAAAAGAGGTGGAAGTACCATACAAAGCAGAAAGCCTGCTCCTGGTCAGATACCCATGGACTGTAAAACCACCATCAAAAACTACCTGTTCATCATGTTGATATTAGTGCTACTTATAATAGTGAGGAACAGAAGTGTTCTAAAATCCTCTTCAATGGCTGAATACATCAAGACCATGGAGTGTCATATTGCTATGAGAATGAAATAATTAAGGTAATCTTCTTACCCCACCCTGAGTTTTTGCAGTTCAGTGCACCTTGCTTTCCTGTTTCCATTATTTCCGATCTATCACTTTATCTTTCTTGGGTAAACTTAACTCTTTTCAGCTCAATTTTTTATTAAAATCAATCAATGAAAACAAACAAATAAACAACAACAACCAAAAAATATACCCTCAAACATGAAACAAATCTGAGCCAGTTACTTTGAGCCTCTTTGTATATGAATTATTTCCTTCTTTTTCACTTCCTGTGTTGCCAGCTAATGAAATATTGAGGTATTTTATGAAAAACTCTGAAACAACGTTTCTCGGGGGTATTTTGTGTTGGGCACTTGCCTAATTGGTTTGGCAGATAGTGAACAAGCAAACCCACATTTCTTTAACATCAGGAGACTTCTCTAGAGCTGAGAGGGCTGGAACAGAGTACACTAGTCACGATTAAGAAAAATAAACCATTTACCAGGTACATGTCATGCTGAGGCCATGCCAGAGAACATGACAGAGTCATTCAGAAGGTGAGAAGCTGGAAGCACGTTCTGTGTGGAAGGAACAGCAAGTGCAGAAGCAAAGAGATAAGCTGAGGTCTGAGAGACAGCAAAAAGCTACTTGTCTGGGAGGGAAGACCGGTGCGGCAGGGCGGCCTGAGAACAGGTGTATCATCGTCATGGAGGCACATGGGTGAGAAGGTTCGTAGTCTTGAACCCGAACTTTGGCTGCCAACTACACCAAACAAGATATAAATGAAGAAACAGAATATGAGTCAACTGCATCATTAGGTTATGGTAAAGATGACAGAGGCTTCAGGAGCCAACCTTGCATAATAGGCTGGTTTGCATTTGGTGCCTCTGATGAACTCAGTTCTTTGAAGTAGAGCTTATCGTGTGCATCTCATAGCTGAAGGGATTACAGCAGGCATGGTGTAAAGTGCTCTACAGGTATTACTCATTGCAGTGTTCTTCCTAACACCACCCCCAGAAACCAATTCCTAATGGTTCCTGTGCCCAGTATCCCTTTCAAACCAGGGCACCCAAAACACCACACAGAGCAATGGTATCCCACACCCCTGGGGGCTTGTGGGTGGAGCATTGGAGCCAAGATGAGACAAAATGGAACTCAGTCCAAGTTCAAGCTCCCCTGTCCCTAACTCTACTCCACGCACAGGGGTGATACAGTTGGAGGACATGAGATTTCTTCTATTTAAGTAACACTGATTCATGCATTGTACATGATTCAGAGGCAGAGAATCAGGGCTCTCAGATGTATGTTATCCCAGCCCACCCACCACCAATACACTGAATATTCAAAGCCACCATCCACACTCCACCCCTCACCTCTTGGCGGTCTTCACCCCTACAGTCGGATTTCCATGGGTTGCTATTTGCTTGGTTTTAATCAACCCTTTGCTCCTTTATATCCCACACATTGGTGACATCATCCATTATGTGTCTTTCTTTGTCTGACTAATTTTGCTTAGTAATTACCTTCCTCCACCCGTCCCATCTACGCTATAGCAAAAGGCTGAGGTTTATCTGTTTCTATAAACAAGGATTTGATATTTTAACCCAGTTTTAAGTCTTCTGCTCTTTGCTTGGTGTGGTATCGAATGCCAATGGTACATGAATCATTATAAAGCGATTATGAATCTACAGGAGACTTTCTATATACTGCAGATATATTTATAACTCTTCTAATGAGACTTATAGCTTGCTAGCCGGCAAATATAAAGTCACATGAAGACAATAACCATCAGAGTATGTTAACATCTGATATGCTTTAGGTTCGGTGCTAGGTATTTTTTTTTTTTTTTTGAGACTAGATCTCACTTTGTTGCCTGGAGAACTGCAGCCTCATGTTCTCCGGGGTACCACGAACTCAAGAGATCCCCAACCTCAGCCTCCCAGGTAGCTAGGATTACAGGCATGTGCTGCCATGCCAAGCTACTTTTTGAAACTAGGTCTCATTTGTTGCCCCAGGCAGGTCTCAAACCCCCTGGCAGGTCTTGAAACTGTGGACTCAAGGATCCCTAGTCCCGGCCTCGCGTAGGCTGCAATTAAAGGCACACACAACTGTGCCCCGCAGGTTTATCCGTTTTACATGGGACCCTTTGTAATCATGTATGAGCCATCTCCCCCCATTCCTCACCATACCCCAGTCTCTGGGCTGCTGTAAGTTCCGGGAAAGTACAGTTTCTGCCTCAGGGAGTTTGTAAATGCTAGGTTCTTCCCTCAACCTCTGTGGATTTTTTTCACAAGGTTTCCTTCCCTTTTAAGTTTTTCAACCCAAAGTCACATAACTAGGAGATCCCTTCTGATGTCTAAAAATAGTTTTCTCTGTTCTGGTTATTCTTTATGACATAATCTTTACGAACTCTATTTTTTTTTCACTGAGCCTCTGATTGTCTGAAATTATTTGTTTGCCTTTGTCTATATCATCAAGCTTACTCCATTAGAATATAATTATCTGCAGTGCAGAGGCAAGTATATTTCGCAGTGAGGAGGGAAATGCAATTAAACCACAGTAAGGTAATGTATCACACCCACTAAAATGGTAGGAATCAAAAAGATGGATAATAACCAGTCCTGGCGAGGATGTGAGAAGAGTCCTCCCACACCCAGAGGAAGCTAAAATGTTGCAACTGCGTGTAAAAACATTTTTCACTATAAAGCAACCGGGTGACTCAGAAATGTCAAGCTTACTTTATACCTGAAAGGAGTGAAAACATATGTCCACATGCAGAAAGGGTGTGTGAATATTAACAAGAGCATTATTTATAACAGTTCAAAAATGAAAATGACCCAAATTTATAATTACCCACTGATAAATAGATATACTGTATGTAATACATACATACAAGTGAGGTAGTATTTGACAATGTGTTGAGATATACTAAGGCCTGGTTAGATCTTTAAAATTTATCCTAAGTGAGAAAAGCCAGTCAAAGAACACCCTGTATCATATGATTTCAAGGTCCAGATGGGTTGAATAAGATCACTGAATCCCAAGTGTGCATTTACATATCAATTACCTTGTAGAAGGTGGTTACTAATCTGACAAGTAACGGTCTCATCTTACATGATTATTTCTCTTTGCCTAGGCCATATGTGGAGACATTTTTCTGATATTTTTCTGAAGTGTGTATTCAAGTATTTACCTACTGATAACAACTGGAACTTTAAAAGTTTCTGAATAGATCTTTGTTTTATTTCATAGTTTAAAATCCATGTGTAAAATAATCAGAGTTTAGTTTTCCTTTGGATAACCAATACCTACATTATAGTCGAATGGATTACAGCTAGTCATGACATTGCCTTAAACTGAAATCAATATAAATTTGATGTAGCTTTGTCTTTAAAGTGCCAGGAGAGAGACATTTCTTCATGCAAAGAACTTGAACTATTTGGGAATTACCAACAAGTTCACTATGCTCAGCTTGCAGTCTTCATCTTTTTCCATGTGTAGCAGGATGTTATGATATGTTCATAAAATGTACAGAAACCTTATGCTCTGAAGACCAATCAAAGCTCTGTAGTAGTCTAAGATAATATGATTACTCTAAACAAAAGAATTAGGTCCTTTTATTATGTACTTTTTCAGTGTTATAAAACCTCTGGCCATAGAAATGCATGGGATTTCAAAAACAGTATTATTTTTAGTTCTTACAATTTGTGAAATACGTTCTTCATATTTGTGAATACAAAAAGATACCCAATCCTTAAATTACAAAATTTCTGCATTACATTAATTTTTTAAATTATTTAATTGTTCAACTGTAACTTTTTCATTATCCTCTAATAGATGAAATCAATGGATATTTATTTGTACTTACTGATTTTCTATTTTATTTTTGCGCCATGGATACCATCAAGATGGAATAAACTGAGAATGAATGCCTAAACTATTTGCTAACTTTCTCTTTTTAAGAAAAAAATGCAGTGTGAATCTTAAGTTTAGTTTCTTAGGTTCAAAAACCAATGTTGACAAGTCATACAACCTTCAAAGTGTATATCTCTCCAAGTGTTATTTGTTTAAGCATAAAGACTGATGACACTCTTGGATTTCTTATAAAAGAAAACCATTCAAATTATTTATTTGCTATTAGGAGTAAAGTATTATGTATTTCTCCTAAACTTGTTGTCTGTTATCTATATTTGATAGTAGATGTATTGTTACATAGACAAAATTATCTGAAAAAATTTACATGAATCCAAATTGGGAGAAACTTTATTTTGAGGACAATGATTTCATTTTTTACAGTTAATGAATAACCCCTTCAAATCAAAGAACAATATTTACTAATTTCTGGGACTATGTAGTGCAAATAATGATGTAACAATAGGCCTGTAAAATTTTTAGGATTGATAAGAATTTTCAGAAAGCTTTGTGGCTCTCTATGTCTCTGTCTGTCTTTTCCTCTCTCACTTCTTCTTTCTCTATTTCTCTGTAGATGAATTTTTCATCTCTTCCAAACACCTATTCGCTAAATTCAAACATGTTTGTTTGGCAAATGCTTAAACTCAAGATTATTTCTGAAGTCACCAAGCAGTTATTCAGGAAGTCTTATTTTAAATCTGGCACTTTTGTGTGAATTTCCAATGGATATGATGAAAAAATGCATTTTATATAAGTATTTATAAATGAAAATACACACTTTGTTTCAAGTGTTATCTCACTTAGAAATACTCAAAAATGTTTCATTATTATATAAACCACATAAATATTTATAGAGCTTTATACCTTTATCAGTGTTTTTCTTAGGTTCAGTATTGATGCAAAAGATGTATTTGGCATTAATTTCATTATGGAATATTGAGACCATATTAAAATAATAGAATAGCACTTTATTTTTGCCACAACCTTTCATGTCCATAATTAAAGCTTATCTAATAATGAATACTTAAATTGCTTTGTAGAAATCAGTTTTCCCATTCTGACAGCTTTGTCTCCTGCTATCCTGCTGACACAAATGGATCCATATTTTTTGAAAGCGATTTGAAAATGTGCACACCATCTGCAGTTGAGTGATGAGTGGAGTACAGGAGTAGGTAGGCATGTGGTCACTCTTGGCCATTTATTTCTGTTTTATTGTTTTCATTATAAAGACTGATCTTCATTCTGTCTCCTAGATGGCGTTTGTATGTTAAAAAGTAGACTCCAATATTCATGCACTTTTCAATTGCTCTCTCATTTTGAGAAATATTAATCTGAATTAATCTGGGCACCACTGATGGTCATTGGACTGGGCTTGTATTGCTGGATGGAACTGAGCTTGGAAGTTACATTTCAATGTTAACTGACTGTTACATGACAAGTAAACAAGTTTAATTGTGTTATTCACCTCATTGACTTTAATGAGTCAATAATAGATGTAATAGGCACCTCAGGACCAGATGGCATAGGGTAAGAAGTCCCCATGAATGCCATTTTTTCCGTCTCAAGTATCTTATAAATATGTTAACTTCCAGCGTTATGGCAATTGTTGAAATTTCTCAGCAGCTGGTCACTTGCTCTGCACTGCAGGGGCCAGTGTGCTATTTATAGCTCAAGTCTGGGCTCTGTATTTGTGGCGGAGGAAGGGTGAAAACAAATGCTTTCTTTTTGAATCGTACTACAATAGTGTAATTGAAAAATTTGATGAATTATTTTATTCAATTAAACAAAGGTGCAGGGAATTACCGTGAAATAAATCATATAATCAATCTGAGCTACGAAAGCCTTCTTAAATGTCAACATTTCAATGTCACACGCATACTTTAAATGTGTGCTTTCTGAAATATTTTTCATGTGTCCTTTTGCTAATTTCCTTAGCACGTGTGCACATACACAGACGCACAGGGTAGGAACTGATGGTCGTTGCTAAGATGATTTGACTTGTATGAAAAGAGAACAGTCTCGAGCTTGTAACTCGATGGGTCTTTAATCTTTTTGTCTGTGGTCTGCCTTGTGAACAGCCTTAAAGAAGCTTGAAGCTGTTCTTTTTAACATAGGCTTATTAAATATAACATCTTAAGTGAGAAAATCTAGGTATCTTTTCTTATTGTAATATCTAAATTTTTCATCCTTCATTACTAAAGAAATGTTTTCAATAATTTCATGTGCTGCTCTGCTCTTGCAAAGGTGAGTAGTCACCTTGTCGATGCAATACTGCATTAAAATAGAATAAGTGTTTCTAGCTAAATACCCCAAGTTAGCCATCCTCTTGTGGGCAAGTGTCCAGTCAAACAAGATGCATGAAAAACAGATTCTCTAAGACCTGGAAACTTGCTGTAATTCTAAAACATCTTCTAACAGGAACCCATCCAAAAGAGTCAGGAAAGGCAGGCCGGTCAGGGACAAAAGGAATAAAGTCAAAGTACAAAGAACGCTAATGCCATCATCTTGGTCATCCTGCCCTGGGGCCTTAACAATGTGCCCACGTGACATGTGTTGACTTCAAAAGCATCGGCTTAGATGGGTAAGATGATTAAGACTCAAGATTCCCAGTAGTAATAGGTTGTACCTTATGGTACCAATAGTTCCACCCCTAGCCAGGGAAAGAATTTTATCAATGATGTGGTTTAGAATTGCTGGCATATGGTAGTGATAAGGCAGTTCCTTCTAAATTATATAATTAAGATAAAAATTCAAACACACCATTTTTACGTAGATATAAGCATATATGCACGTATGTGTAAGTAAACATTTATAGACCTATGCATGTATGGAGAGAAATTGTATAATAAAGAAAGTAAGCAGGAAAAATCAAGTAACTCCAGAGAAAATAAGCCACTCTAAACTACAACATGGGTGAAACACTCTATATAGGATGTCTAAAGAAAATTTGAAAAAAGGTGATTTTTGATCTGGAATCATTTCTGGCTCTTCCGGACATTATTGGGGTATGGGGGGGTGAGAAATCCCTGTACATATCAATGTTAAAGTCCCAGTTTTGATGGTTGTTTTTAAGAAAAAGTGGTGTTAGAAGAAAGCATCCTCAACTGCCCATAAGAATAACACTGAAATAGTGATAAATGCCTTCAGTCTCCTGACTTACCCTCACAGTTTGGACAAATAACAGTTTGAGTTGGCATATGTGTCTTTGCACCGGAAACTATATCAAAGCACGCACACACACACACACACACACACACACACACACACACACACACAGAGGATTGTCTATCATATATGTTGGAAAACATCGCAGATAACGGGAGCATAAATTATTTCAGCAATTCAGAACGGCAGTTGTCAACATTTGCTAGTACTGAACCTACGTCTAAAGTGACAATCGTTTTTCAACTGTCAATCTTTACGCACATATGAGAAAGCCTAAGGTATGTTTTCTCGTCCTAACATTATTTGTAACAGCAGCACCGGCTTCACCTACCTCAAAGTACTTCATCTAGTGGAATTACATGCAGCGGAGGAAAGTAATGAGCTGTTGTTGCATGAAATGAAGTGGGCGAAGAGATGCAAGTGCAGGTGATTATCTACTCTATTACACGATTTATATGAAAATTTAAAACAGACAAGGTCTAGTCATCCTGACAGAGCCTGGAGAAGGGTAATTTGGTGGGTGAGCATCCAGGAGTGACTGGGAGCTACAGGAGGGTTGCTATTGGCAAAGCACCATTGTTGAGCTGGGATGGTAATTCTACAAGTTTATTCATTTTGAAATAATTAATTGACCTATTTGGGGCCCTTATCTATTGTGTTGATCTAAAATAGAAAACGCTTGGGGACGGAAATGATATGTAGACAACTGGAGGGAGAATTCAGAGTTATCAGTTTGTGACTGACCTGGTGGCTTTTTCCCTCTCAGCTTTACTAAGTGCTGATCACATCTTCTAAGTGTTGAGCAGGAAATAGATCCACCTATTATGGGAGAAGGGGGAGGTTCCTTCTCATGATACATAATGAGTGACATTCAAAAACTGGAGCCCAGTAACAATGTGGACATTTAGAAAAACACTTGATTCTATAATACTGAGGAAGAAAATTTCAAGACGAAGGCCTACGATCAGTGTTACATTGCCGAGGGAGAGATGAATCTATATGGCTAACGAGGAGTTGTGAAGACAGAAACGTGACAATAGTGCAAGCCTTGGGGGAAGATTGGGGCTAATTTTAATGTTTCTAAAAATCACTCCATTGACTGGAACATTTTCATGCTGAGGATGTAATTTTTAAAACCTATCAGTAAATTTAAAAAAATCAGAAATAAAAAAGTAATAATAAAATCAAGGAACTCAAGAGGGTTAAGTCAGCCTTTCTTGATCTGGGCTATTCAAAAGGATTAACTTCTTTATGTCATTGTGTTTTGCTCTTCCCCTCCAAAGAAAAAGCATCGGTGACAGAATCACTGGTGTTTAATGTTCAAATTGTTCCTGAATGACTATAATAAGCCAAATTGTTCAATGTCTTTGCACTTGCCTCCTGATTCTTCCTAAGAGGCAAGCAGAGATTGTACTAAACTCAATCAAGGGCTTAAGAACCAACCCGGTGTGTATTTTGCATGATTCCCTCCTTTCTTCTTGCATCCTTCCTCTATGTCTATGCTTCCAAGGCTCCTCTCTACTCCTGTTTCACTTTCTCTGCCTTCCTGAGGTAATCTACAATTTGAGTATGGTAGCAACTCTGTCTCAGGTCACCTTCATCCCAATTATCTCAGTAAAAATGGTTCAGATGTGTTTAGGGTTCAGGACCTAAGGCTGAAATCCCAAATTCGGACATGTGATCAGTAGTCTGCATCTGAAGATATTTTGGGTAAGATGAGCCAAGTCCCAGATGACCCCATGAGCCATAGGAACCTGACAGTGTCTCCAGTGTCTTGTGTTCAAATCATCGACTCTGGTGATTTCCCCCCTATTCATGTCAGACAAAAAGAGGTTAGAGCAGTTTGAAGAGTCATGGGAAACCAGCTCTGGCATTATCAATTATGGATAGAAACAACGCATCTTTTCAGAATTTTGAACAATCCCTTGTCCATGCATAGGCCGATTATTCTAAAAGCACGCTTCCTTAAACTTATTTATAGAAATCTAAAAGCTAAGCTTGCACATGTATCAGCACCTGGAATCTAACTGTAAATTCTGATCATTTGCAAAGACAATTTTGACTTCGTTCATTCATATTTGACTGTACAATTATAGCATCTCTACTATAAACATGTACCAGGTGACCCTTCATTAAACCCGAGCTTCCCTGCAGCCCTCTCTCCACAGCCCACCCAGATATATCCTTTCTAATATTCCTCTTCCAGATGAAATCACTCTCACAACAACCTATAGATGCTAGAGATTGTCAGTACAACAAAATTTGCTTTCGTCTGAACAGTGACGCTTATTCTTCTATTTTGCAGTATGCTCAGGAGTCTGTCTGCACATATGACAATCTAGACAGATGCCCTGTGAAAAGCAGTATCCTGTAGCCTAGGCTCTTTGAAACTTGGCACCCTCTAAATATAACATGGGGGGTGTTCCCCAACTAGTTCAAAGATATGGTGCTACCTCATCTAGAGGAAAGGGGAACAGGAAAGCATAAACGGGCACATATAAATGATAGGAAGTTCTCTCAGTCACATATGATGCAGTGTCTTATCAAGAGCAATACCGTAGCCCTCAGTAAAAATAGACATTACTTTTTAGAGACAGCGATTTAGGAAAGAAGAGGAGAAAACCAAACTAAAAAGAATACACAAATCAGGTTTATACGGAAATGGTGAATTTCAGAAACGGTTTATTTCTCTGGCATCGTTATTATAGACTCTTGCAGGCATGAACAGGAAGAAGCAGGTGGAAACAAAATTGTGTTTTTTGCCTTTTCTTGGGGAAATGTTGAACTCCATTCAAGATAAAGAGTGTGAAGGGACCTCAACTGTAAGCTCCTGCACATGAAATAAATGAGTGGAACTGTGCGCACATCTCCTACCAGCTGAAAAACGGGTCATCATTTATTCAGGGCAGGGGACTCAGTTCCTTGAAAACTGACATTGTGGGACACTCATGAGTCCTAGTGGATACAGACAGAATGTCCACGAACCCCAATCATCGCCCCATCTCCCCTCTAAGGTCGAAAACTCGCCTTCTCATGTAACATGCTTGACTCGCAGGACTTGGCTGCTCTGTGAATTCTTCCCCAGGTAAATCGCTCCCGTCTTCATTTCTGCAGCTGTCATCAGCTTCGCTGAGCCAAGTGCTGACATCCAGGGCTGCCGGGTGGAGACGCCTCCCCAGAGCAGGTGCAGGCGATCAGGGCTGGAGGTGCAGGGTGAGAACCTCATCTTGTCTGGAGGGTATTCACCGCAGCTTCGCAGGATGCAACATGAGCTTCTGCTGTCCCTCTGTCCTCCATAACAAACAAGCTTTCGCTCAGATATTTCACCAAGGACTCCCTGCTGTCTGTAAATATAAGCTACTTCAATCCTAGGATCGCAAGAATAATACGCTTGACCCTTGATATGGCATTAGCAAAGTACTGGACCAACTTTAGTTCTTGAATGTATTTTTTCGGTCTCTCCTATGTGAAAGGACTAATATCTCGTCACTTTGATTCTTACAAGTCTTCCAGAGTCAACAGGAACTTTAATTATTTTTTTAAAGCTAGAGTAAAACTCGCTTTATTTAAAATTTAAGAAATAAATGATATCCTTGTAGAGTTTGTGAGTGTCCTAAAATAGTGCCAAACAGCTCTTTGTCAGCTTAGGGATGGTTTTATACATACAATCTTTCTTTAGACTTTAAAGCAGAGTAGAAAGTTGTATTACTAGTTGGAGAAAGAAGATCAATGTGTGTGTGTGTGTGTGTGTGTGTGTTGGGGGCATTTGGGTGGACTTTCAGGAGGGCCAGGCTGTGAAAACTGCAAGTCCAATTCACCAGAGGGGTGATGGCGCTGGGGCTGTGTGCTCCTGGCTGGGCGCCTGGGTAATGCTTTGTGATCGGGGTGTTTGTGTGTGTGTGTGTGTGTGTGTGTGTGTGTTGAGGGGGGTTGCTGACAAAGCAAAACTTCAAAGCTGCCTCCAGGGTGATTCTGGTGTGGAATCATTTTGTTCTCCCCACATGAATCTCCACTTTAAAACCAAAACTTTCACACAGGAAACCAAACATTTATATTCTCCATTTTTGTTCCTTTTATTGCATTTGGAGGGAGCATTGCCTCGGTTTATTTCAGTTTATAAAGTACATTAAATGCTGAAAATTACCATAAAGTGAAACAACACATCACACAGGGATGTCGGAACCATAAATCATGACTTTTTCCTGCTCCAAACAGATGTTCTTATTTTTAGACCCATGTCAGGATTCATTTTGCTCTTCTGGATTGTTGAGCCAAACTTGACACTTCTGGTTATCAAAAGGAACGAGGCTAGTTGCGTGGCGTTTAGAAGGCCAAAAAAAGGAGTCCCTCTACCATTCAAGGCAAACCAACTCTCATGCATCACTCCTCCCAAATTGGTTCCGGTGACGTCAGGACGTAAACTGGTAGAGATGAAAACGATAGCTTTTAAATGATGATCTTATTCGACATCATTCAGTAAAGATGACATTTTAGCTTCTGTTGAAAGATCATTAGAGATGATTTAAACAGTGGTGGTTTCGCCAGAAACGTAGCAATTTACGTCTGCAAATTCTGGCTGGGTGTCTCTTTGCCTTTGGAGAGTGTCTGCCGTTGATCATAAAAGGGGGAGAGCTGGGGTGGGCACTGATATCTGTGATGTGCTGTCTACGTTTGTCTCTCACCCTCATTGTTGCTCCCTTGGTGCATAATCGGAGCTTCATTGGTGGCCTCACTGGTAAGAGCAGACATCGAGCTGCAAATGACTAAGTGCCATGTGCCTCTAGTCGGGCTCGTGTAAGGACAGCGCTTTGCTCAACATTTTCCACCATTAGCCTGTGTGCCCAGCACCTGGGTCTTGCATCTTCCCCATGATGGCACTCCCAGTGGGTATGCGTGCAGGTGGGTGTGCAGAGAGGGGGTGAAGGGGAGCAGAATACACAAGCATGAGAGAACGTGAGAGAGTGCCAGAAAGCAAGCCTGAAGAAAGAGTGAAGATTCCTGGGGGTTTGGGGAATCTGCCTACCGCCCAGTCCTGACCATGGTCGGGCCCTGCCCTGCCTGGTCTCTGTGTAACTGCGAGAACCAGTAATGGACTACGCAGATGGGAGAGCCTGATGCTCGTTGTGATCATGACCAGGCTGCTTGCCATAGAACTGGGTGCAGAGGAGGATGTGTTTGCAAAATGCCAAGAGGTATTAGTTGACAAAGTCCCTGAGGAAGAGCAGTGACCTCCGGAATCTCCCTGAAGGGAAACTGGAGGCACAACTGAGGCCGGAGAACACGTGGGAAGCAAGGAGCTCTATGTTAAAGAGAAGCCCTCCTGGTAAGAAGCAAATGATCTGCCACAAAGTCATCCATATGCAGTTTACTCACCATGGAATTAAACTGGGACTATCTGGGTTTTCAGTTCTGTTACTCTGTGTTGATAAGTGGAAGGTCAATTAGAGCATGTCTGTGAGTATTTAGTTTATAATCCAGGTAGGAAGGTCCTATGCAAAATGCTATTCAGGAATCAGCTTCCTAAGGCCATCATTTCACGAGTGCCATGGAAAAACTTCTCTGAAGTAATTTAGATGGTATTTTGTGAGGCAAACCAACCCCCCCCAAGTCAATCTCTTAAGTGTTAAATCCATGTCAGAAACCTCAGTTCTTAGATGCAAATTGAATTTCAAAATCTTAGAAAACATTTTGTGATAAACTTTCAATTTTTCCCTCCCTTCATTCTTAGCAACAGTTCTATGCTTTCTATCTGGTTTTCTACTTCCTTCCTTATAGTGTACCCTATTTTTAGCTCCTTCCATAGATCCTTAATTTCTCTATTTTTTTTCTTTACACCAAATCATCCTTGCGTTTACTTCTTAAATATAAGAGTTAAAGGCAATGTACCTTCTTTTAATTATACACCAAAATGAGGCAGAAAACCTTGTTGGGTAACTGCTGATACTTAGCAGACTAACTAGATTATATGCCTACCTACAGGTGGGGCAAATACCCACAGGTAGGACAAGGTGATGGGTGAGTCAGAAGTGCATTAAATACTGGAGAGTGAAGAATTGCATTGTCATTTCTAGGTACTCATAAAGCAAATGAAATATTTGAATTTAAAAATATTAGTCATTATTACTATGATTATTGGTAATTATTGTTTTAATAAATTATTATTTTAGAGAACAATTCCTGAGTATCATGTATGAGTCAAAGAAAAAAAAATGATATGAGTCACATGTTATCTTAGAACTCATGGCAGACCATTGTTCAGTTTAACTTGCATATTTATGGAAACCTATTATCTTGAGATTCACATTAATAACTAGTAAACAGCGAAATTCTTCAAGAGGCATTTGATATGACAGTTTGTTTCTACTGCCAATGATGATTAATTCAAAGAAACTAAGAAATACATTCACATCCAATTGACATAAAGCATGTCTACAAATTAAATACTTCTAGATTCAGCAACTCAGCTCACCATGATGCCTTAAAATGTCTCAGAAGAGCTCATCACAGCAGTCACTGAAAGGAATTGATAACACGCCCTGGTATAATTAAATTACAAGGGGAGGGCTGTCTGATCTTGTTTTTCCATGGTGTCTTTTATACAGAGGGTGAGGTTTTAAAAACTAGTTATTTTGTTTACTTGGAAGAAATATGCAAGCTTTGTTATGTTTCATGGAGACTTCAAAGCTTAACGTATTAATTCTACACAAGCAACTTGGAAGTTGATCAAATGAGAGGTAAGATACATTAATGAAGAACATGGTTTTCCATACCTATGAAAACATACTTTTTCTCCCAGAGATTGCAGGGTTCTCCGTGTTATGCAATTTCTTTTCACATGTAGTCTTGTTTACCTGAAACTCATTACCATATCTGAAAACATGCAAGCACTCATCTTCAGTTTCATAAAGATAAAATTAAGTAGATACTCAGTTTGTCTGAATCAATTATGTCCAGGGACGTGTGCCAAACATATCTTTGTGCTCTATGAATATTACACATGAATGAAGCAGTCTTGGCAATTATAACACTGAAGACCACCATTCAGGGTTACTCTTTAATATCGAGTGAAGGTTCCTTATTTTGTACAAATCAGTATCACTGACACGTGATGCCTTTTTTACAAGTGTGTGGAGATTTTTTAAAAAATCATGGGATTTGTAAATAAAAATATTGACTTAGTGATATGCTTTTGGTCCTTGGGTTGCATATCAACAACAGCAAATAACAAAGATGGAGTCAGCATCACAGAAAGGGCTTTACGATGAAGCCAGCAGTGACTGCAGTGATTTTGCAGTGGTCAGTGGGGTGGAGAAGAGGATCTGATGGTCTTGCAGTGGGTGGGATGATGTGAAGAGTATGGGGTAAGAGTACAAGAGGGAAGAGAGGGAGCCACGCAGACTCAGTGTCAGATGTGTTAGGAACACTAGTGTCCCGACACGAGCAGGTGACGGGAATTCTAACTATTCTTATAATTCCATGAGCAACTTGAAACAATGATTGAAGTACTGGCTTCCCCTCCCCCTAGGCTGAGTGGGTGTCTGACATTTCAACTCTGTTCTGTGCCTCTTGGCAAGCACAAGGATCATGGCCTCATCCGCAAAGAGATTTCTGTAACTTACCTGGGCATGAAGAGACCACTAAGAACAGGGTCTGGGATCTTCTACTAATACAAAATGCAGAAAAAAGCAAACAACATACAAGCAGCTTCTTTCAAACACCATTTAGGTCTCTCTGCCCTTCTTTAGTATGTATAGTGTGTCAGTAGCTTGCACTTCTTTCTCAGGGATGGAGAGTCATGAAATTAATCACCCTGGGCATGAATGACAAGCATGAAATCACATATAATTAAATAATCAAGAGCGGTCATATAAAAAAGTACTGGTTAAAAAGCTATGAGTTTGGTTTAAACGCCATGTCCGTCTGGAGTTCATAGTACTGATATAAATTCAAATTGCAGTAATTAATTGGTGAGCTACTGCTCTGTGCTCAGATCAGTATTTTATCATCATCTTCTCACATGTGATCAGTTGTTGTAAGTTACAGCAATTACTGGAAATCAATGAGAATATTCTGAGTGATGATGATAATACTTGGATATTTCATTTAAACAATATAAAAATAGAATTACATTATAGCTCCCTGTTGTGGGCTCCTTTTCATGACTCCCTTCTCGTATTCTTTATGAGTCTTCAGAACAGTGTCTACAGGCAAACAATTTAAAATTTTCCATCGCTAAGAACAGGTAACACTCATGACCATCAGTCCTCTTCCCATGTAGGCTGCTGGTCTCAGTTCTCACCATGCACATGTTGGTATGTTAGTGCATGATTTTCTCTATGAATCTCGCGCTTGGATATGTGCATTATTTTCCTTTTACCAAACACTCTCGATTATTTCAGGGAGACCACAGATGTCTATGACCACTTTTTCTCCCATGGCTCTCATCATTTCAAATACTATAGACCCCAAACAATGTCGTTGCCATGTGAGGGAAAGTCCATTGTAGTTGCTGAAAACCATGACGCCTGTGTCTGCCCTTGAGGGAGCTTTACTGCGATCACTGACCCCACTGAACTGTGCCGTCTTTCACAGGGTTTATTTAGCTTTAGTTCTTTTCCAACACAAACTGAATACAAATAATAGGCTAGACAAGTTCTGTGATGATAACAGGAATGGCTACCCTGACCTTGTCCCAGTACATATGGAGATACAGATCCTTGATTCTTCCTCCAGACAAAGTCCCAATGTCCAGTCCTGTGCCAAATGCTCTTTGCTTTCCCCAAGCCAAGGAACTTAAATTAGACACCAAGGTAGAAATTCCCACTCGATTTCACAGCTCAACCATTATTTTAAAATGTGTGAGGAGTCATATATTTTATTGATTGAGCTCAAATACCCAGAGGTGGTTACATATTTTTTTTTCTTTTTCTGAAAGTCAATTAGCTTCTGTTTGTTGTTGACATATTGATTTAATCTATCAAGTTATAAACGTCCTTCGTACCTGAATAAAATTATTTTACCAGTTTTCCCCCTGTACCTTTTTCTCCATGAATTCAACCTAACACAGCAGATGTGACTTTCGATAGTTCCATTTTCCATTTCCAAACTGAAAAAACAGGTGTGGGCTTCAGGATCCACTCTTATCTCTCTGACAATGCAGTTTTGGAACAATTTGGTATTAGTTTTCCATTGCACTGCTTGCATCCAATAATTGTTAACTGATCATCTATTAAAGTTGTTCTATTATCATTAAGGCACTGGTTTCTATTCAGTCATTGTACCCAAGATTTTCAAGTTTCAATTTGCTCAAAAAGCACAACATCACAAAAGGCATTCATGGATCCAAAGACTCATTCCTTCAGCACATATGTGCTGGATAGTCACCTTGGTCAGACTATCATTACCAAAAGATGACATTAATTCCCTGGAGTAGGCAATTTGATTCATTATCTACCCATAGAGTCATGACAAACTTCAACAAGTTTTGATGTCACATGGCAGGAGCATGCGATTCTGGGGGACAGTGAGGCCGCAGGATTAGAAGTAATCAAAACAGGTTTTATGAAGTTCAGGTTTGTTTATGGTCCTACTCAGTTTTTTGTGAGTTCTTGGCTGTGGAGTGAAAGATGAGTCAGGAGCAATTAGTTTTCATTTCAGAGGTGAACAAACTAAGATAAAGATATATATGTATATATGTTTATGTATATATATATATATATATCATATGCATATATATGTGTATACATTTCTATCATCTATCTCTATCTATCTCTCTATCTATCTCCATCTCTCCATCCATCCATCCATCCATCCATCCATCCATCCATCCATCCATCCATCCATCCATCCATCCATCCATACAAGCTTCCCAAAGGCTAACATCGTGGTGAATTTCTCATTTGAATACAGGATTATTTGACTCCACAGGTTTCTATCCGAAGCAGTGGGCATGCACATGAATAGCTCAAAGAAATGATTCTGCAGTGGAACCTGCAGATCCTGAATCCAAACCTTAGCAGATAAATATTCTGAAAAAGAGGTTGATACAGTTTTATTTTATTTATTTTATTTCCCCTTTACTAAGGACTATGTGTTTTCTGTGACAATGGTTCACACTGGAGTAACCACTCAACTTTCCCTTTCCAGCAGAAAAGCAAGCCTCCTCCATCAGGGAGAGGGTATGTGACTGTGATTCCATAAAGAGTCATTTACAAACCAGACCACTAGCAAGATGAAGTGAGGAAGCATGTTGTGGCAAGCGATGGGGGACAAGCGTCACAGAGAGGGAGAGTTGGGTCATGGGCCGGTGTCACGAGAGCCCAGCTTCCTTCTCCACCAGGTTCAGAGCCTCCTCTTCCTTTCTAACACATGACTCAGAGCTTCTGTTGGAAAAAGGTTAGAGCAGAATGCTTGTATCTACTTCCAGCACCACCATGGCTGGACTAGTGAGACCATGACAACATGGACTTCGTTTTCTCTTCTGGGATTAGAAGATCATTCCAGTTGGATTTGTTTCTCTTATCCCAAATCACGCGCCACAGAGGCAGCCTGGCCTGGAGCAAATGGACCAGACTCACTGGATTCCAGGCACCAACGTGGGCCAAGCTCACTGCTTTGGGCAGCAGGACAGAGTGTCCTGGGCAGTCTCTGCTTGTGCAGAGATTCCTGGGAAGGCAGGGGATGCAGGTCACCTGGAGTCCTTAGGGAAGGTGGCACCAGCAACAAACAGCAAGATGGAGGAACAGCTACCTAATAAGAGGCCTTCACCTTTGGGGCCCGCCAGCTATAAATAGTTTGGTTGCTGTTTTAGAAGCTGGTTGGCAGCCAGGAGGGAGAGGAAAACAGATTGAGGTGAGCCACAGGGCGGCCAGCAAGGTGTGCAGAAGGCTAACTCTGGGGAAAGTGCCAAAGGAACAGAAAAAGGTTATTTAAGTAATGAGAAGAAGCAAGTTTTCTGAGGATCCTAGTCTATTCACTTTCCAGGACGCCAGGATCTCCGCTCGTAGCTAGTGAGAAAACTAATGGAAGGAATTAGGGGAACTAGATATGAAACTCACAGCAATTGCATCGTATCCCTTGGCAATGCATCTCACCTTCTGTTTTTGAGCTCGCAGCCAGGGCATGCAGAAGAGTGGAAAGGAAACAGACGACGAGACACACAGTGGATCTGAGGGGGCACAGGAAGTGCTTGGCCAGTTCACATATGCTGCATAATTTATGGAACATCTTTAAAAATAGCTATGCCTTCCCTCCTGTGACAGAGACAAGCGAGAGAGCATCCTAACAGACCGTATGTAAGAGCGCTCTTGAAAACTGCAACTTGAGTCGGGTTTGTAGTCATCAAAAACACAACCAAAGGAACCGAGTTAGTCTTGCAGACACAAATGGACTTAAACTGTCTTTGATGTTCTTTTGGAGTTTATACACGCAGCCCCCCAACAATACTAGAAATGAAATTATTTTGAACTTGGTTCTATAAGTAAGTGGAAACTCAACTGTTCTAGGTCAGAGTTTAGCTGAACTTTTCCCTAAATATAAGATCAGTGAACAGCTTTCTTTGGAGACAAAAGGCAGTATTTGAAGCTCTGAGCTAGTGGAAGGAATTGCAAAGTACTCCTTGGAGAGATTTTAATGAGGTGAATGCTTCCACCTTCACACAAACAAAAAAGCATCAAAACAGATTGCGTGGTGTTACTGTGCTCCACTTGCACACCAGAACCTCCGCCTGTAAGGGTAAGAATTAACCTCTGCAACCCCAGAGAGAATGTTGAAAATGTCGATGACAGTGCTAGCCCACTGACCATTTTTTAAGGTTCATAATGCTAAGTATTTTAGCAATTGAAAGGGTTCCATTTACAATTTTGAAGAATAACAGTTCAGAAGTTAATACTCCTCAGAGATTTATTGGTATTATGCAGAGACTTGCAGCACAATCATGATCTATTTTCCTCTACTTGCAAAACAACTATTCTTTTTTTCTGGTGTATAGTAATATTGAGGTGTTAAGAGACCTGATTCAAAATAATGGCTAGTGCTGTATATATGAATGAATTTTCACTCCAGACTTATTCTCAAATGTATCATGTTACCTCTAATTAGTGTAAAATCCCGTCTTTATGTTTTAGAAACAAGAGTACCAATATCCATTCATCTACCCAGATTTAAGGAGTGAACGGCTGTCAAACAATCACAGCATACAATGGTCATTAATGTATAATGCAGAATTATTAACAATAAAAAACAATTTTGTGAATAATGAAAAATTGTCTCAATATGTAATTT
>PVHY01011925.1:0-46230 GCA_004024945.1 Uropsilus gracilis
GGAAGGAAGGAAGGAAGGAAGGAAGGAAGGAAGGAAGGAAGGAAGGAAGGAAGGAAGGAAGGAAGGAAGGAAGGAAGGAAGGAAGGACAGAACAGACTGATCCCCTGGCTTCGGCAGCATGCGTGCATTGGATATATAACTATGCTAAAGCATTGAAAAATGTTCCTCAGTTACATGCAAATTGTTTGTGATAAGATGTCATTTCCCTTCCATCCAGATTGTATCTCTGTCTTTAGCTTTCTCTTGGTCTGCACAAGTTTGAGTCTGATGTGTCTTGGTCATTTGGTGTGTGGTTCTCTGTCTGGGGTCCACTTAGCTTCCTGGCTCTCAAGGTTGATGCTTTTTTTTTGTAGCATATATTGAAAATTTTATTACTTAAATTTGAAAAACCATGCTATTTTCTCCACCATCTTTTATTTATTTATTTATTTATTTATTTATTTATTTATTTATTTATTTATTTATTTTGTTGTTACTAAATTGGGGGGTTTTTCAAGCATCATTTTTTTTTCAAGTGTCTTTTCTTTCAGGATTTTTTTTTTTCTTCTAGGATTCAATTACACAAACATTTGAGTTTTTAGCATAATCCCACAGGTCTCTGAGGTTCTGCTTTTCTATTTTCTGCCCACTTTCTCTCCACAGTTCATGCCAGGTAATGTCTATTTTAGTATTTTCATGTTCGCTGGTTCTTTCTTCTGTTCTCTTTGCTGTTAAGCCCCCAATGAGCCTCTTAGTTGTTTTGTTTTTCAGTTATGAAGTTTCCATCTGGACCATCTTGATATCACCTCTCTTTGACTGAGACATGTTATTTCTCGCCTGAGACTTTCTGTTTATTCACTGCTTTCAAGGGTTTTTAGAATTGTTCTCTGGAACTTTATTTTCATGACTGTTTTAAAATCTTTGTCTGACTGTTTTAACATCTCAGCATTGGCATGTATTGGTTGCCTCTTTTCATTCTTCTAAGAGTCTTTCTGGTGGTTGGTTTGATGGGTATGACAGACCTAATGTGGCTATGACACTGCAGAGTTCATGTCAACCTTCTGTTTTGGCTGTTTTACTTCTTCTTTTTAATTTAATTTAATTTTTATTTTTTAATTAATTTGTCACTTTTGATCACACACATATATACAAACATATATAGATATTACATCTTTGTTTATTCCAATACTCTCCCATCACCTTATCATCCATGCACCTTCTTTATCTCTTGTGCCCTCCCCCAATCTTATTCCCCTCCCCCTCCCTTGATCTATACTTCAATTCTGTTGGCAGTTTTAATTTTTTTTTTAATCTGTCTGCTTGTTTGTTTTCCCTAAATCCCTCATGTAAGTGACACCATCCACTATTTCTCTTTTTCTTTCTGGCTAATTTCCGCTAAGACGATTCCTTCTAGCTCCATTCATGTTGCTGCAAATGACATAAGTTCATCTTCTTTGATTGATGCATCATAATATTCCATTGTGTACGTATACCACATCTTTTTCAGCCACTCATCAGTTTTGGGATAATTGGATTGTTTCCATATCTTAGCAATTGTAAATAGTGCTGCAATAAACATCTGCGTACAGGTGCCCTTTTCTATTATTGATTTTGTATCCTTTGGGTAGATTCCCAATAGTGGGACTGCTGGGTCGAATGTTAGTTCCACTTTCAGCTGTCTGAGGGGCCTCCACACAGCCTTCCATGTGACTGGCCCAGTCTGCTCTCCCACCAGCAATGTACGAGTGTCTCTTTTTCTCCACATCTGTGCCAACATTTGTTCATTTTTTTTTATATGGGCCAGTCTTACTGGTGTAAGATGGTGTCTCAATGTGCTTTTGACTTGCATTATTAGTGATGTGGAGCATTCTTTCATATGCCTATTGTTGGCTGTTTTACTTCTGAGAGCGCTCACACAGGGGAAGGGAGCCATATCCTGACTGTTAGGTGGGCGCAGAAGTCCATGCTGGCCTCTGTTGGCCTCTGACAAGGGTTTCTCCATTCCTGCTGGCTGGGTGGGGGTTCTGGCACTGGGTGGGAAAGGATGCTGAAACTGGACCCAGGGTGGTGTTCAATAATAAACTGTCACTGTCTGAGCTCCTACCTCCACCTGTACAACTGCAAGACCACTGGGGTTCAGGGAACAGCAATAATGACATGTATTTAACAGACAAGGAAAACAATCATCCAGTTTGTTTTCTTACTACAGTTACTGCCCACTACTTCAAAGTCCTAATAAAAATCATCCAAACTGGCGTCTTCCTGCCACTCAAGACCTCAAGACAGTATTCCGAACAAAAGGCCACTTTGCCAGATGTGTCTTCCATAGTCTAAACAAAAGGCCTAGATGGTGTCTCAACAGCTTCTGCCTCTCCCATCTCTGAGAGGTCCAGATTCAGTTTCCAGCAATATTCACCTTGGGCAGATTCTCAGGGTGCCCAGAATGACCAGACTCCCAGAATGGCCAACCTCCAGGATGGCCAAATCCTGGACTCACTGTGCCCCACACCCCTTTTCAGCTTCTTAGACCCTAATGAGAGTCTTCTCCCCTACTGACTCTTTCTTGCCCTCAAGACAGCTCTCATCTCCTCACCTGCACCTCCTCTCAGGAGCTGCCACCTGTAGCCTCAGCCTTACAGCGCTGGTTATCGGCCCACTCGCCAGTAGACCACCTGTGATATACCTGAGGCTGAGTAAAAAAGGAGAAAGATCTTAAGACAGTAGCCCATTTGGCCTGTGTGCCACTGTGCGGTATATGGTTCTACCTCAGACGTGCAGTAGCCAGAACACTGACTCTCCCCTGGGTCTCCTCTGAGATTACCCCGGAGGGATGGGAGATGTGCTTCACTATTCCTGCAAGGACTGGACATCCAGGTTTCCAGAAAGTCTCTTCTGCCAAGGAAAGGAGGTGACTTATCCATGGTAAAATCCCCATGTTAACGGCTCCAGCATACACCAGCTGGGTGTCACTGTCTTCTCATCACAGACTGGTGAGAATGGGAGTCAGCATCCTACCTGGTCTTTGCTGGCACCAGAGGGGATGGAGTCAGTATTTTTCCCCAAGGCACCGTTCTAGAGGAGAGTGGCTATTTTCTTAATATTTTGGTCCCACTGGATGGTCACAGTTTTCTGACTCTTGACGAGAGAACAGGCTTTCGCTAGAGTTCTTTCTTCCTCTGCAGATATCGGTGTTTCTGAACTGTTGGAAGAAAAGCAAACAAAGCTCCAAGGGATACACCAGTCTGTCCTCCTGCAGGTCTTCCTCCTCCTTTCCACCTCTCAGAACCATCTCACGACTCAGCCTCAGGAACAAGGACAAGTTCACCTGTCCTGCCTACTCATGAGCAGAACCTAACTAGACTGTGCTTAACATGTGCTTAGTGCACATGCATTTGTTTGTAATCTGATTTTTGCTGTAGTGGGAGCATGACGTAATTTACTTAGCTAAGTCATTCATAGGAGATAAGCATTACAAAGAATTTTCCTCAATGGCAAAACATAGCCATAGTAAGTAAAGGGTGGGTTTTGTGACGGACTAATAGCTCACACTTTCATTCAAATGCTCACTCTCCTCCAAACCAAAATTTGCTTATTTTTAAATATTTCTACTAGAGCTCCACAGACTTCAGTAAAACACACCCATCGGGGAGCTCTGAGAGTGCTGACAAAAGCACACAGAGTATCACCAACAATACAATCACACTACTCAACAGCTTCGCATCTTATTTTAAAATAGCACACAAAACCTTCCACGGCTCCTGGTACCTTAGGAAGGAACCTGGCCCTTTGCCTGGGCGATAAGACTGACCAGGCTTCAACAGTCCAGAGTTTGCTTGGGAGTAAAAGAGGTTACACGGGAGACTCAGCGTCAACTCTGACCCAGGAGATCCGCTCTTGGGATTTGTGTTTGTTGGGGAAGGAGGGGGGGGGGGCTTGGAGAGGGGGCATTCATTTCAGGGAAGGGAGATAGAGTAAAAATAGTTTTACACTAGAAATAGCAAAGGCAGCAGGGACTCAGAAACATACTGAAGAACCCCTTTGGCATGTCGACTCTGATAGTCTCTGCTATTTTGTTGGAAACCAAACCACTGCAAACTCAGTGGCTTAAAATAAAAAACACACTGCTGCTCATAAGTCTGTGAGTTGCAGGCCTTCTGATCCGGGCTGGTCAACTGGTCCCTGTGATTCAGGGTAGTGACACAGTTAAAAATTGTATTGGCTCCAAAACACCCTGGTGGGGCAGTTGGAAAGAACTGTGAGAGAATATAGGAAGCAGGAAGAGAGGGGGGATAAAAAAGGATAAAGAAAAAAGGGAAAGGAAGAGATGAGAATGGTAGACTGAGAGACAGGCCCACATGACCTTCCAAGGAAAGCCCCCTGGAAGAGTGAGCTGGTGGTGGCAAAGAGCCACATGGTGGGAGAGAGACTGGCAGAGACATAGCTGGTGTAGAGTCAGCAGGCTGGGGGTGACCAGGGGCTGCTGAGGGCAGGCCTGGTGGATACGTCCACATGCCACTGAAGGTGGGCCTGGTAAAGGAAATGTGTGGAGCTGCAGCAAGGTGGCATATTTAGAAAGCTGATTCTGCATCAGTATCTGTTGGAAAAGTTTGCAGAGACTTGGAGAAGTGGAGCAGCTTAGAACACTGGAAAGAGAAGACGCTGGAGAAAGACTGGACTTTGCAGTGCCTACAAGGGGCGCCATCTTGGACATGTGTTCGGGACTTTTGGGCTAAATGGTAATTGGGGTAAGATAACTGGCCACTTGGTGTATTAAGGACTTTTTGTTTTCCTGGTTAATTTCCCTTGTTCATAAAACCCTGTCATTTAAACTGCTTTTGTCTGGCAATTGCTATGCACGGGTGATCCAGACCTGTGGTTTGTTGGTTAAAGGCTTTGACCCCTTTTTTGACCCAGTATCACCTGGGTCAGGTGATACAGGTGATATCACCAGACAGCTGGCACTTGTCTGGGCAGGCTGGCCACTTACAAGCTCATGCTGCTGAGGGTTGCTGCCTGGGAATCTCAGCTGGTTCTGCTCCACACAGCCTCTCATCCTCCAGTGGGCGAGCGTGCTATCTCCGCTTGGTAACCCCAGAGTTCCAGTGAGACGGTGACCCCCAAGGCGCAACCACTTCCCAAGTCTCTGCATCACATTTAATACTTTCCCTTTGAGCCAAACCCAATCCAGATCCAAAAGAGGAGGAAAAGACACTCCATCACGTGCTGGGAGGAAACACACCACAAGGCCACTGGATAAGGGTTCAGGAGAATGCCCACGGGCGTTTTTGCAAACAAGCTACCACATGACTCTGGAGCTAGAGCCAGCAAGGCACAGAGGACATCCTGAAGGACAGAAGCAGAAGCCCACAATGGGCAAGTGCAGAGCTGGGGTGAGCCCACTGTGGCCACTGACCCTCTGCTGGCCCAGAGGGAGAAAGCCCTGGACATCTAGTGCCCAATACTCGGCCTTCCTGGCCCTCAATCAGGCTCCCCATCTACTGGCGGTCACTGCAGCCTCGATCTCTGTTCTCCTGCTGTCATCAACCCAGGCTGACCTGGGGGAAATCTTCCAACATGGCCTTCCTTTCAAAAAAAAAAAAAAAAGTGAGCTGAGCAGCCAACTTCCATGCCTCTCTCCGACTCTTTCCTTTGTGGCGAGTTGGGGTGAGTTAATTAACCTCTCTAAGTTGCTGTTCTTGCCTGTGATACCTGCGGCGAGGCCTCCCACACGGCACAGCCCGGGCATGGGCCTTTGATGCTGGTGGCCCATCGCTGGCTGTGGCACAAACGGAGTCCCGACCCAGGGGCGAGGCTGCCCGCAGCCACCAGGGCGCCCCAAACAGAAGGGGATTGTTTTCTTTGTTAAGTTTTAACTTGCAGCCGACAGAACCCTTGCTGCAAAGTAATTTATCTGTTGCCTCCGGGCTGCTGTCTGGAAGGGCTCCCTGCTCTGTTCCAGGCTGATTTTCTAAACATTAACATATGTCAGGAGCCTCGCACAAAACTGAGGCTGTAGAATCACTTTGCCGGGGCAGGAAGAGTGAGGCCAGGTCAGGTAGCCTGGGCACAGAGGAGAGGTGGGGCCTCGAACAGCAGGGTGGGCTGGGGGAAGAAGCACGTGAGAGACTCACAAGGGCAAAGCACAGGGGTGTGTGTGTGTGTGTGTGTGTGTATGTGTGTGTGTGTGTGTGTGTGTATGTGTGTGTGTGTTGGGGGGGAGTTTGGATCTGCCCACAGAAAGGCAGCAACTATTTTCCAGAAACCACCTACTAGGTGCTACCTTCTTTATACACACCCCATTGAGTCATCCTGAAATCCATATGAGGTTGGTACTACCCATTTCAGAGAGCATGGAAGTGAATCTCACTGAGGGTGAGTACCTCACCAAAGTTCCCATGGGCAGGTGAGGCAGAACTGGGGCTCATGCGTGCTAATGATGGCCCTTTGTCCTAAACCTACCTCCCCCAGAGGACTCTGGGAATATCCTCACTCTGGGATGTGGTTCACCACCCTTGCAACAGATCCGGCAACTGAGGCCTGCAGACAAAGCAAGCTTCCCAGATCCCCAGGCCACAAGGAAGAAGGGTGGGGCTGGGTTCTGGGTGGAGGGTTCCCCCAGATCCAGACCTTCACGCTGGTGTTCAGGGAAATCTGGCTCATGGTCCCTGCCTGCCTCTCTGCACGTCCATGGGTCATGCCGAGCCCAACAGATCCCTGCTGGCCTCACTATCCATCCTGCCCACCAGGATCTGGGGCATTGGCCTAAGGGCAGGACAGCTCTGCCCGTGACCCCAGCCCGGGGTTCTTCACAGACCTGCATGCTCAGCCATCCCACAGGCGCTCAGAAGGAACCACCTAGACACCACCAACAAGGCGGACTCTGAGCGGGCTTCTCCCCTCAGCAGGCTCGCACCCTGCGGGGGACACCAGACTGGAAGGAGCCCCAGGGCACTGGGGTCTAGGGCTTCCCACCACCTTCGACCAATTCCAGAAACCACTGCCACCTCCTGCGGTCATGGTGTCCATGGCAGCCATTTGCATCTCTGGAGCAGCTCACTGGCTGAATGGTGACAGTGGACTAGAGGGGACATGGGACATGAGAGCAGCCAGCTCAGTGGGACTCTGAGAGACTATGGCAGGTGGAAGCAGAGGAGGGATGGAAGGGAGAAGAGTGGGGCCCACAGGGGCCCACAGGGTCAGGGAGCCCCTGGAAGGTCACACAAGAGCAGACAACCTTTGGTGATGGGGTGGCGGGGTGAGAGGAGACAGGGGGCCTGGGGTAGCAGTGGGCCTGGCAGCTACGCTCAGGATGGCGCCTGGAGCATGGAAGGTGAGCTGAATTATATGCAGAGCAGTGAGCCCTCTGCAAATGCAAACCTTTAACCAGCTAATAGGAATCTACTGAACAGAAAAAGAAATAATTACCAGCAGGCTGCAGCTCAATACATCTCAGGCTCATTGCTCTGATTGTCCTGACCTCTGAGAAGCAAGGCATTGTCATTGCAAGAGGGAAGGTGGAGGCGACTCGGAGTAAAAGCCGTGGAGTCTGGAAGCTGTGAGCTTCCGTCAGAGACAAAGGAAGGGGCACGGTGAGGGTGTCACCAGAATCATATTGAAGTTCTTTTCTGAACGTGACAACTACGCGTCTCAAACTCTAACGGTGTCTAAGGAAGAGGAAGGTGGCCTGCTCTGTGGAAGTGCAAGGTGACCAAGAAGGGACAGAGAGGTTCATTTAGACCGAGCATCCTGAGAGCCTTCGGAGGCCCTTGGATGCTCCAAGGCAAGAGCATCCTACTCCCAGGTAACGATGGGGAAACTGAGGCCCAAACAGTGTGAGCAGCACAAAGTCGCAGCTCTAACTGCTGGAGATGGACTCCCTGGCTGGGGTTGTTCTGAAAAGCAGGACAGCGGAGAGGGCAGGAGGATGTAGCTCCCATTTTTTTCCTTCAGTTTTACCCTTTTCCACCCTATCTCCCACCATGAGTGGGAGGATGCAGTGAGAGACCAACAGACGGTGAAGAAGCAGGTGACAGGATGTGACTGTGGACCTGCCCAGGACCCAGGAGATGCTCAGACGTCTCCTCTGGCCCAGGTGTGAGCCCAGCGTCCAGAGAGAAGAGGCTACTCCTGCCACGCGGCACACACTCGGCCACAGCGTCCCAGCCAGACCAGCAGAAAGATATGCTTCCATGGAATTGGACTTCCACACAATGGATCCAGTCTGCTCAGCTGGGATCTGCGCTGCACTTAGGAGATTCCAGTGAATCAACACCTCTGGCTACTGCTGGGAAGAGGAGGCAGCTTGGACATCCGGAGTCCAAATGCTAGAGGTGTACACACCTCAGAATGTCCCGGATGGGCCTTTCTAGGGACCGTCCTGGTTCAGAGAGTGGCTCTGGTAGACAGCAAACAGCAGAGGGGCCCAGAAAGGTCTTTCTTGACAAAGCAGTGGGGCTGGTTCTAACACCGAGAGGTTTCATCTTCCATAAAGGGAAGGGCCCTGGATCAGGTTGGACGTCATCTGAGCAGCCCTGTGACAGGTGCTGATGTCATTCTACAATGTGCAGTATCTTCCTTTGCTGCAAAGGAGAGATCCTAGCTCTTCCTAGAAGATCCTGCTTCCGCACCGACCGTGTGAGCCTGAGGACTGGCCCTTCTCTGGGGATCCCACAGTCTTCAACACAGCAGCAGACACACAGTAGGAGCTGCAGTGAGTAATGTTCCTTGGCTGCATTGTTAAATATAGACGGTCCTGGCGCACAGTGGGTGATGTGACTGGGATGAACCTGAGTATCCGTTGGACAATGGGGTCCCTGCAATCTGAGCTATAAAAAGCATCCATACCTTAAGAGGTAATATGGGCCAAGAGGGGGTAGCCCACAAAGGGAGGAGGCAGCCAGAATAATGAGCCCAACCTTGCAATTCTCTCACTAATAAGATCGAGGCCCCAGGAGGTAGAGAGAGCCACAGGAAGAGCTCGCCTCCAAGCTTTGGGAGGGAAAAGCTTAAATGCCAATAATTATCCTCCAGAGGCTGAAAGTCCCCATCTAACTAAGGGCACCAGGGAAGCATATCTCAGACTCTCTCCAAGGACAGAGGGGACCCCCTAGGTTTCAAGTCACAGAGGCCGAAGCCACAGTTGTCAAGGTTATTGTTAACTCTTTCCCTGACTCAAAACCCACTGGCTTCCAACTTGGTTTTCTAGAAGGCAGAGCAATTCTCTTCCTGCCTCTTCCTATCAGTGACAACAAGATGAGTTCAATGAAATTGGACAAGATTTTAGAAACACTGAACATAAATAAGTGCAGGGTGCTCCATGCTGGCAATGGCTACATTTGCAAAGTTTTGGGAGTGTAGAAGGGGAGTCGGGCTTTTGGCATTTAGGAGGCAGGTCCGGGAACCTCCTCCATGCCACTACTGCCCTATCTGTGAGAGCTTTCCAGAAGAAAACAGTTTAGTATACCTGGTGAATGGGGAGTTTCAGATTTTAGGCAAAAATAGAAACAGGCTTGGAAAAGCCGGAAATGCAGTAAGGAAATCCTTGAGCCTTTCCAGAGCTCAGTGCCACCCAGATCTTTCCTACTGCCCAGGCATGGGGGCAGGGGATGGGAGGGGGTTGTGTGTAGGGGGTGGGTTGGGGAGTCAGGCGGAATTACTCTGGTAGATCTGTTAGCACCAAGAGTGCTGTGCAAGCTGACACTGTAGCCCCCAAAACTCGATACAAATACAACTATTTTTTCCACCTTTCAACGTAGTTCGCACAGTCTGGCTAAAGGACTCCTGGAGGGAAGCCAAAATGCTTAAGGGAAAAACTAGGTCTGTAACCACAGAGACCTAATTTCACGTTCTTCTACCCATGGACCTGGTCCGGGGAACTTCCACTCTGCATCTGGGCTTCCACAATGGGGAAATGGTGAGGATTTGTCTCTCCCATGGTCCAAGACAAACACATAACATGCCTGAGGCATCAGGGACATTCAGTCATGTTAATTAGTTCTTTTCCACCGGCAAATGTTTCTTTAATGGTATCATCACAATTTTTTTTCTTTTTCACAATTAGTATATGATGCCACCAAAATGAGCTGGAAGTACAGGTATTAGCCTAGACGGGGCAGAAAATCTAGTAAAATAAAGTCCAGTCTAATGCCTCAGAGGCTTCGCTTCCTGGGTAAAGAGACCAGCTATCAATAGTCATTAGTGATTTATAATTGAATCACTTGCAAAACAATCAGTAAACAGGTGATCATTTTTCATGCTCAGCCAAGATACCCATGTGGGGCTTCAAAATGAACAGCAAGAAATAGCGCTGTCGATATGACACGAACACAGCCTTAATTAATCAGATCCCAGCCCCCTGTCTGCTAGGAAATCTCCAGAGTCTGTTCCCGGCACCTTCAAAGATAAAGGCTGACCTTGCCCTGCTTGCCTAATAATAATTTATAGATGTGTAAACATTTACCACAACAATTACAGGTTGGGCCTAATGAAATTCCAGGGGCACGAGTCACGAAAGGCCTGAGTGTGCATCATAAATTCACAATCAATCCCTCGGACTGGGACCTGCAAATAAATACCAAGCTCAGGTCTTTCAAGAGCAGACCTTTTCCCGGGAGACAGGGAGTTGAGGGTTTTCTGATCTGCCTTCCTGGAAGAATCCAGATGCTGACTTTGCATTATTCTTCACATGGAAGTCACTTAACCTTTCTGAGCCTCAGTCTCCTCATCTGTACAATGGGCGGGTTGGAGGCCCCTGGTCCAGTACTTGTGAAGATGAACACACACTTTGATAACCGGGCAAGGAAATGCACCAGGGCTTGGCAAGAAATAGATTTGGGCTGGCCATTGATTCAGCAATGACTTCCAGAGGCTGAGCACCCCCGCATAGACCTAGGGGCTCTTAAATTCTTTCTATGTACTGGGGTTTCAGGTGGGCTATCATTGGTGGTAGTATGTGGCCTGACATGATGGAAGATAGAATGAGGATGATTGAAGGAGAAATTGGACTGCATACCAGTAAACTGAGTCAGTAAAAATACAATCTGGCTATTTGACTATTGTTTGGACTGATTATTTGACTATTGTTTGGACTGATTATTTGCCTATTGTTTGGATTAAAGTGATTCCTGTTCTTTTAGTTAAAAAAAAAAAACTAAGTCATGGCTTGTTTATCTAGACCCTCTAGGCGCATAGTTTAAGTCACCGTGCTTCGACTTCACTCATTCATTTGATAACTACTTACTCTCTTCTATACTCTAAGATCTAGCATTAATACAGTATCAGGTCCTTGACAGCCAGGAAATCAAAGGAGGCTATGGTGTGGTACTCACTGTTATCACTCTTAATAATAACCAGCATGTATTCCATAAGGATTTCCTGCTCACTGTACCAAGTCCATTCCTTGGGAAGGTAGAGAACTACAAGAGAAATAAGATTATGGGGCAAGGTAAGAAGCTCTGAGGATCTCTCCCAAACCCCCAGGGGACTGGGGGTGCTGGAACTTAAGGGAAAGTAGAAGGAAGCTCCTCTCCAGCTCACACAAGCAGACTTGTTGAGGGAGAAGAGACTTACAGGAGCCAAGCATTCCTCCCGTGCCAGCCCTTTGCTAGAGACACATCCCAGCTTATCATTCTCTCCCCACAGTCATTCTGGTGAACTCCACTGCTGTCTCCACTGAACAAGGGGGTCACTAAGTTAAACCCCAAGCAGTTAAACCCTAAGCAACAGAAATAAGCAAAGAAGGCCTTTGGTTATAGATTAATGAACTGGGGTGAGGGGGGTAGCAGAAACTGATGACTCCCACAGTCCCGCGGCAAGTCCCAAAGGGTCTATGTTATGGGATAAAGGCCCTCATGCACTTCACCAGACTGCAGATCAGGGGAGAAGCTCTTGCTCACGGAGGAAGACATGGCCAGCACCCACCTGCCTCTTCTAAGAGATTCCAGAATAGGACCTTGGCACAAACCCAAAGAATCACCTGTCTGTTTCTCCCTCCAGCAGTGTATGCAAATGTCATCCTAAATCACCTGGGGGAATAATCTAGAAAATGGGTGCCCCCTCTAACACATCACAGGTCGCCATTTTCTGCTGTTAGCAAGACGTGATTCCCCCTCCTTTTTAGTCCCAAATTCAGATACAAGGCGAATGCCCTGAATGCTGTCCTCAGGAACATGTAGCATCTGAGCCCCCCTAAAGGAGACGGGTCAATGTGTGCTCTTCCATAAGAACAAACTCCCCAGGCGAAGAGAGATTTGTTCCAACTGGTTGCCTGGTCACCTCTGTCCTCCTTGGTAGATTTTTCCTCCCTCTGTTACTTCAAAGGATCCAGCTAAGACCTCTAATTTTCAGGACGATTTAGAGGTAGAGCATCTGTGCCCTGACCCTTTGATCTGTGCCCCCGGGAACCCATATCCTATGCCACATGACCCCACCCGAGGCTCTTTAAAGCAAATGTCCCCCAGAATAGACCAGGGACATGAAGTCAAGTTTGTGGGGCCACTAGGACAGACCACAGCTCAGCCACAGGTGACCAGTGTCACTGTAGACAGGCTCTCTACTCTGTGGGCTGTGGTCACACACACAGGGCCAGGGCCAGGGGAACTGGTGCCAGGGCCCAGTGGCGGGGTGGGAGGGTACCAGGGCTAGGGTGGCTGCCAGTGCATCTCCATCGAGAGCATGCACAGGGCCCGACCAGGGAGTCCCCGTCAGTGTCAGCCAGCACACTCACCTCCCTCGCCACACAGGAGGTGGTAGCTCCAGTGTTCTCTGCAGTGTGCCCAGAACCCAAGCCACTGGCCCCTGTCTTGGCTGCCAGCCTGTCCCAGTAGACGTGCCGGGAGCATCAACTCACTGCAAGTCCTGGAAGGAGGCATGAGGGCACCCAGCTGTCACCTGGGAAGGCACAGACAGGTGAGGAGGGAGGGGAGTCCAGGGCCTGAGCTGGCCAGCCTCAAGTCCTGCAGACTCTGAGCTGCTGCCAGCCGCAGCCCCCAGCCTGCGGTCCCACTGACCAGGATGAGGCTGAGAGAAGGGACACTAGAGCTAGGACATGCTCCCCACGCCACCACGGCGAGTTCCCAGCCACCTCCGGGGAGAAGAAGATTCTGGAGCCAACTGGGTCCACAGCAGGGAGCAATGGGTTCCAAAGAGGACAAACCCCAAAGAGGACACACGGAACAACTGCCTCAACTAGAGGCCCATATGCCGGGTGAATGTCCTCGGTACAGCCGGGACCCGCAGGAGCAATGGCTGGGAAGGACGTTGGGGGGGGGGGGCGGTTAGGCTGGGGTAGGCTGGGGTTGTGACGACATGATGTGTTTGCCAAAAGTCATTGAATTGCACTCCACCATCTGTGAGTGCTGAGTCCAGGTAATGATAAACCCCATTTTAAAAAATGCTGAGCTGAGAAGGGCGAACTAGAGCAGGAGTGAGGGTGCGGGAGAAGGCTGGGGTAACGGGGGCACACACAGCTGTGACAAGGGGGAACCCTCGGTGTGCTCAGAATGGACTCCGCCAAGCACCTGCCCTCATGCTGGCATGGGCTGGGCTTTGGGGGTCTCCAGGGCTCCACACTACCTTTTTTCAGGAACCCCACTGAAGCCCTCAGGATCCAGTCCCCAGCCATGTCACCTGGACAGGTACTGAAGCGATCAGTACCTGCCAATCCTCCAGCTTCCCTCCAGGCCTCCCTTCACTGGCTGATGCCCCAACTCCAGGGAGGGGGTCTTAAAACTGACCCTGGAGACAAGACAGGGAGCACAGATCTTCCCAGGAGCCCAGTAACAAGAAGCCGACTCTGTCCTTCTGGTGGCTTCCTGGTGACTCAGGCACGAGGTCACCCTGCCCAGCCTCCAGCTTTCATTGCTACCTGGGCAACAGAGAAAGGATGATTGAGGGACCTGTCTCCGACCTGGTGCCAAGCCCAGGATCTTGGGGTTCAGTTTACTTTCACCATCATTTCTCCAAAGATTTGAGGTGTACTGCTCTTTACACCCAGCCCAGGCACTGGTACCCCAGGCACACTTTTCAGGGGTGGTCACCTGAATGGATGCTGTCCCAGCTCCACAATTCCACGTCTGCTTTGCCCTGTGCCAAGCATGCTTACTGCTCTAGCTCTCCTGCAGTGTGCTCACCCCTCAGCCTCAGCTCAGGCCCCAGTGCCCAGGCGCACACGCAGCACTCAGGCCTGCTGACCCCGCCTGACCTGTGTCCTTATGTCAGTTGTGCCCTCGTGCTGGTGATCCACTGCTTCGCAGTCATGGCGACTGAGCCACAGGCACAGAGACCCTTGGCTGTTCACCGTCAGAGTCCAGGACATGGCTGGCAATCAGCAAGTGTGTGTTAGGGACTTATGGGTAGAAAACAGACACCCTGGAGCACAGCGAAGATCTTACACACACACACAAACATACCAGAGTGTAGCAATGATCTTACACTCACACATCTCAGAGCTCAGCAAAGAAATTGCACACACACACACACCCCATAGTTCAGCAAGAATCTTGTAATCTTGTACACACACAGACACATACCCCAGTGAAGATCTTACATACATACACAAACGCACACACACCAGAGCTCAGTGAAGATCTTAAACATACACACACACATGCTAGAGTTGCACAATCACACACACACATACACAGAGCTTAGCAATGATCTTACACACACACACACCTCAGAGCTCAGCAAGGATCTTGCACACAGACACACAAACACATACTCCAGAGTTCAGCAAGAATCTTGCAATCTTGTACACACACACAGACACACACCCAGAGCTCAGTGAAGATCATGCACATGCACACACACACACACACACACACACACACAGAGCTCAGCGAAGATCTGCCTGTCTCTGGCTGGGGGCCCCTGCTGGGGATACCCTTCCGAGTGGAGCTGGGGCCAGCGGAAGCCCAGCCAACACACCTCACCTTCCCTGGGGACGCCTGCCCTGTCCTGGGGTCCTGGCTTCAGGGAGCCTGTCACCCCTCCAGCCGCCGCTTTCCTCCAGCCTGAAGTCTCACATGGCTCAGTTTCTTTGCCACGGCTTCTTCTCTGACCCTCCTTTTTAAATGCCTATTGCTGTTCATTTTAGACCTCCGACTCTACCGGGGCCAAAGCGAGTGGTAAGAAGAGCAGGGCCTCGTGGAGCACTGCAATCCTAGGCCTGGGCTGGGGACATGGGGCAGTGAAACAGGCAAGCCCAGAGGGCAAGCAGTGCCACCTCCAGAACCCAGGGCAGTGCTGCCAAGAATCCAGGGAGGCCTGGAGGCAGCGTTGCCATGGCAACGGGGCAAGTATAGGCCCAGGCCCTCGCTGGGTGAGCCAAATGGATGGCAGGCAGGATCCCTCTTTTCATTTGAAAATTACCACTAATTTGCAATTAGTTGGAGGAAAATTGGAGAAGGAGGGAAGGGAATTGCTCCCTTCAGCAAAAATCCAGCGTTACTGGAAACTGACTTTCCTCCAAGTCACAGTGGAGAGGAAAGTCACGGCTACAAAGGACACAGGCTCTGGAGTGGAGCTCAAGGGCGGGGCCCTGGTTCTCCCATCGACTGTCTGCGATCTCGGGAAGAGTCTCCACCTCCCCGGCTTGACTCTCTCCAGCTGTGCAGCGTGCATCAAACACCCATCTTCACAAATTGCATAAAATAATGGCAGTGGTCCCGGCAGCATCAACGTCTGGCTAATGGTGTGTCAGTGTCACTACTTGAAGTTCTGATTCATGTGGAAAGTCTCTCCTTCCCCTGCTATCGTCTTCATCCAATTCATTCACCGCAGTCGTGTTTATTAAGCACCTCCCCCCAGGGGCGGTCAAGAAGCAGCCGCTCCGGTCAGAGGTCACAGTCTCTACCTCCAGCCTGCACCCCACACCTGCCCACGCGCCACCTTCTCCGGGTGGTTGCAGAGCCCCATCGGCAGCTTCTCGGCATCCTACCCGCAGGTAGGACACTCTCAGTCCTCCAAGCAAACTCTCCGCAACCCTTTCAGGAGCTGTGAACTTCCCACAAGGAGCTGAGGCCCGGGGCTCAGCAGACTGAGGTCACGTGAAAGACAAGGACCGTGGGGAAGCAGAGGCACCGCTTGCTCGACCCTCGTGTCTGTGGGCTCTGAGACCTTCAGGAGTGAGGAAGGGGCCCCGTTTGTCTCCAAGTTTCCACCAATTGTCAGGACCACCTCACTGCACGGGTAGCAGATCATGGCTGGCCGCCAAACACGCTGGGATGACCTTCTAGCAGCTCCTCTCCCACCTGGTGGGCTCTTCTCCCCCTGGTCTGAGAGATCACAGACACTTCTTTCAAGTCCAAGTACCCAGAGGACATGAGATTAAGCCTCTCTCTCTTTCTCTCTCTCTCTCGCTCTTATGTTCTCTCACTCTCTCACTTTTTCCCTCTCACTCATTTACTCTTGCCCCTACGCCCTCTCTCTTGCTCTCTCCCTCTCCCTCTCCCTCTCTTACTCTTAACTCTCTTGCTCACTTCTTTCTCTCACTCTCTCTTGCTCTCCTGCACTCTCACTCTCACTCTCTCTCTTCATCCCAACCCAAGTCCAAAATCCAAAGAGGAGCTGAGAGCTGGGACAGCAGAGAGAGGTGCTGGCAGTCTGTCACCAAGTCCCTCTCCTCCTTCACCCCTGAAGAGGTGGCCGGAGCATGGACAGTGCCCAGATTCTGCCTCACTAACCCTTCGACCCTGCACAAGCTTCTACCTAAAACTGCAGCCAAACGGAGGGAGGATGATTGGTATTTCCGGGGTAGACCCCCGCTGTCCCAGCCAGGGGGAAAAGCTCCTCTTGAGAATTCTGTCAGAATCCAGGACACAAACCAGGAAACAAAGACCGTTTCCCACAAAGAGGTTGGCTTCCTGAAAAGTGCTGGCTGGTGGCATTTCCAGCTCACCTTCCCATTAGAGCGGATGATGTGCCTAATGAAGAATTATCCGCCCACATTGTAAGCCACAAGTAATTATGAATTCCATTACCCAGCAACTTGGCCAAGAGGCCTCCTGGCTCACTCTCAGCAGCCAAAAGCCCCACCCAGCCCACGGAAGCACCTGGAAAAAAAGAACTGTTCACTGGGGTGGGAGGCTGGCTGGTTAGCCCCTTCAACCAGCCCCAGGCTGCTCTCTCACCTGACCTCCCACTCCTCCATGGTGTGAGAGCGGCAGGTGGGGAAGGCGGGAGGAGTCAGAACAGCCATGTTCAAACAGTTCTTCCACTATGGGGCCCTGGTGAGGTGACCTAATCTCTTTGAGCTCCATTTGCCTTCTTTAGCAAATAAGGTTGATACCTTACTATTATTATACATAACAAATAAATACACAATTAGTTGTGTGGAACAGCCAGGGAAGTCCTCTGAAACCTGGTGGCTTAGCCAATGCACACTGATTGTCACCAGTAACAGCAGCTGGATAAGACAGCTCATTGTGCTCATAACAACAGCTCCCATTGATGAGCTCTTGGGTGCACCAAGCTTAGGTACTGAGGCTGAACTGTATCACTGAATGCCCAAAATAATGGGTAAAGTTATTGTGGCCCCTCATTTGACAGGGAGATTGATATCAGGATTAATGACATACCAATAGTAAAATCACTTCATCAATGTTCAAGACAAAATTTGGATATCTATCCTTTCTGACTTCAGGGTCTGCGTTCCCAAGCCCGTCTGCACTGCCTCCATTCCTCTAGGCCACTTGCCAAACCCAAGGATGCTTGAAGGGCCTTGCATCCGCATTTTACCACAGTAATTTACAGCATCACAGATGGTAAGATCTATAAGTCCTACTTAGCATTTTGTTTTCGTTCAAGGATCACAGGATATGGGATATGTGAAGGTGTGTTTTGTCCAAGTCACACCAAGATGTAACCATTTCCGATTAATTCTGGGTATTTGGTTATGGTTGCTGCTCAAAATAGATAATTCAGCAGCCCCTAGAACATACACATCAGTACCTCTTAGCTGAGCGTTGGCTAATATTGGAGCTTTCACCCAGGTGTGACTTTCTAAAGTCCATCAACCACTAGTAAGAGATGGGCCAAGAATGCGGTCTCCTTATTTAAGGCTCATGAGCAAGGTTCCTCCACCATCCACATCAGCTCAGTCTACTGATGAAGACTCAAGCATATCTGACTAGAACAACTCATGATCAAACATAACCCTGAATATTCACCATCTATCCTAGCAGGAAGCTCAAATGGAGCACTTGTCCACCCTTTCATTCAACCAACATGTGCTTACTAAACCCCTGCCACGACCTCCACCTTGACTGAGATGTGGATCTGAGGTACCCCTGAATACCTATCATGCTTTAGTAATCCAAATCTCAGAGATGAAGCTTGAACTTTTACCGGGTATGCACTCAATATTTGTTAAATGAATCTACAGCAGCAACACCTGCTACTTCTTGGGTAATACGTGCCCAGTACTACTCAAACCCTGGCTCCACTACTCACATACAACCAAGGATATGTTTCTCAATCTCTTTGTACCTTAGTTTATTCCTCTGTAAAATAGACAGAATAATAACAACTACTCTGTTTGTATAACAGCTTTTGAGACATAATTCACATTCCAAGTACTTCATCCATTTAGGATGTGTTCTCTGGGTTTTAGTATTTAATAGACTCAAACCCATTGCCACAATTTGTAAATGTTTTCATTACCCCAAAAAGCAAGAATATATCCCTGAGCAATTATTTCCTCAAGCTGTCTCCCCATCTCCCCTAGCCCTTTCTGTTCCTACAGATTTGCCTATCCTGGGCATTGTATACATGGACTCATGCAATATATCATCTTTTGTGACAGATCTGTCTCTTCCATGGTGTAGCATATATCAGCACCTCATTCTTTCATATTATGGGATAATATTCCAATATATGGATATACAACATTTTGATTGTTAATTCATTGGTTGATGAATATTTGGCTTGTTTTCAGCTTTGGGCTATTAATTCATGAGTTAGAAATCCATGTATGAGCAGTGTACAGACATATGTTTTCATTTCCCCTGAGTATGTATCTAGGACTAGGATTACTATGTCATATAGTAACTCCATTTTTTATTGTTTAAGGAACTGTCAGATGATTTTCCAAAGTGGTTGTAACATCTAAAATTCCCAACAGCAGTATATGGAGGTTCAAGCATGTTCTCCTTGACAATCTTTGTCATTGCCTATGGTGTTGAGTATAATCACCCTGGTGAGCATAAAGTATGATTTTCTGCTGGTTTTCACTCGCATTTCCTTGGTGACTAAGAGTGTACATTTTTCATGTACTTGGTGACCATGTGTAGATCTTCTTTGGAAAAGGGCTTTATTCAGATTCTTTGCCCATTTTTAATTGGGTTACCTGTCTCTCTACCACCATGTCCCTGTAGTTCTGTATATATGCTCAAAATAAGTCATTTTTAATGATGTCTAGCTTACATATTTTTAATTTATTACTTATGCTTTGTGTGTCACATCTAAGCCATTACCTAATCCAAGATCAAGATTTATACCTCTGCTTTCTTTCATGAGTTTCATAGTTTAAGTCCTTATATTTAGATACTTAATCTACTTGCATCAATTCTTAGTATACAGAATGAAACAGGACCTCTGATTTCATTCTTTTGCATGTGGATCTTCAGTTTTCCCTGAGTCATTAAAAAGACTGTTCTTTCTCCCATTTGAGGGATCTTGGGCTCCTTTTAAAAAATGACTTGACCTTAAATATGAGGGCTTACTCTGGACCTTTAATTCCATTCCATTGATGCACATGTCCATTCTAATGTCAGTTCCATACTGTCATTACCACAGTTTTGAATGACATGTGACGTTGGGAAGTATTCCAGGCTACTCTGAGAACCTTGAATGTCTATATGAATTTTAGGATCAACTTTCTACTTTCTGCAGAGCATTTATCTGGGATCTCAATAGGAACTGCACTGAATTTAAAAAGTCAGGGAGTTTTTCCATCTTATATCAAATCTTCCAATTTTTCAAAATAGAATCATTTCCATATATTTAATTAAGCCTTTAATTTCTTTCAACAACATTTTCTCGTTTTCAGAGTATATATTTTGTTCTTCTCTTATTAAAAATTTTCCCAATGACTTTATTCTTTTTGATGCTATCCTAAATGAAATCTGTTACCTAATTGGGATGGTTTATAGAAGCAGTAAGAGCAAAAATCTTCATCTTACTCCTGCTTTTAAGGAAAAGGAATTCAGTTTTCATCATTCAGTATAATGTTAGCTGTGAGGTTTCCATCAGTGTCCTTTATTGAGTCTACAAAGTTCTATCTATTCCTAGTTTGTGAAATGTCTTCATCCTAAGGGGGTATTAATTTTGTCAAATACCCTTTATCCACCTTTTGAGATGATTACATGGTTACACTGTCCATGGGAATGTAAACTTGTCCATTTCCTAATGAAATGGAAATTCCCTTTCTAATGGAAATGGAAATTAATTCCAAAACATTAAATATAGACATATCACCTGACCCAGCTATTCCAGCTATTCCACTCCTAGGTACCAACGTAGAGACTGTAGGAGCCTAATTTGAAGGAATATATGCACTCCGAGGTTAGTTCCAACATTATTCACAATTGGCAACTTATGAAACAATACAAGGACAAATGAGTGGAATAAGAAAATATGGTTTATACACATGATAGACTACTATTCAGTTATAAAAAAGAGATGAACTCTTTTCTTTTGCAACAACATGTATGTAACTGCAGTGCACATTGTGTATGTGAAATAAGTCAGAAGAAGGAAAATATCAGATAATTTCATTCACATGTGGAATAAAGGGAAACAAAAAATAAAGGAAGTGGCAAAATTAAACCAAAATAAACCCAAGAAACAGGAATGTGGAATTAAGGCTAATACAGGAGAGGGAAAGTGGAGGAATAAACACAGTGACTGCCTAATGGTCGATGTAAAGAACTCTGGGTGCTTTGGAGGTAGATGTGGTCTGAGGACATACATCTGAGGAGGTGTGAATCTATGCCCCTAAATCAAATGCAGTGTTGTAAACCAGTGTTACCTTGAGAGAGCAATAAAAAAATAAAAACATAAAATGTTCCTCTTAATACTAGTAACAATTTTTGTGTTAAAATACATTTTTCCTGCTATTAATATGGTCACTTCAGTTCCTGGATTTTTATGAAGGGCTCCATGAACCAATCCATATGAGTCACAAAGAGAAAAAAACGTGGCTCTGAGCAAGTGCTGGATAAATATGAGTTGATACTTTTACCTGCTCTGTTGGAGGAGGCTTCCACGCCTGATCTCAGCTAAGCCCAGCCACAGCCAACACTATGGTACATACCCATTCTCTTTCCTTTGTATTGTCCAAGAGCTCAAGTCAAGAGGGTGATTCCCAAAGGGCCTTCTCAATTCCATTCAATTCAAAACCCATTCTCTCTTCTGTGAGATGAGATGCTATAGTCAGATCAGCTGCCCAGAACATCTTAACCTTTTACTCAAACTGAAGACAAACAGCAATGGTCATGAGCATGAACTTGTACATCATAAAGTTTAGAGAAAATCTTCACCCACTGTTCACTGGTTAAAGGACCTTTCACAGGTTAATGTCTACCTGACTCAGCTCCTTCACCTGTAATGATGATTCTGATGATGTCTACTCCAAAATGTCATTATGAGGATTAATTGTGATAATACCATTAAGTTCCCTAACACCCAGAGGTTAGGGAGTAAAGCTTGCTGTTACTAATATCATTATAATTATGACTCTGGCTGATAGAGAGGTACATGTTGGTATACATCCAGCATCTGCCAGGAAATGTAAGAACTGTCACAAGGGGGACAAGAGGAAGACAGGTGTGAATATGGAGAAAGCAACAATCACCCCTGGCTCAAGGACCTTCAGAGGCTTCCTGGGAAGACTGGTATTTCTGTTGGACAAAGCAGAATGAGGGTAGATGAGAAGGTCATGACCGGTCTGGTGAACAGAAGAGCCAGGTGCTCTGGCTGGCAGGAACTCAGATGACAGGGTATAGAAAACATCCTCAGGTTCCCCCAAGCTCAAGGTGCCATGGAAGGGGACGTATCTCCAAGGAGGAGGAACAGATAGCCAAGGGACCACAGAAAGGAGCTATGACGCAAGGCAAGATTCTACACCCACCACCGTCCTCACCTGCCCTGTTTTCTTTCTGACGCTGACATTTGGAGCCCACCTGCCTGGTGCTCAAAGCTGTGTAGAGGCAGAGGGCCGGTCTGGGGGAGGAACACCTCAGGAAACTAAAATGCCCCTTCAGTTCTATGCTCAGTGGAGAAGACAGATTTATGCAGCTCAGAGCTGCCATGAGCGCCCTGAGTCTGTGCTCCTGACCTGGGGGTGCAGGGCCCTGCTGAGTGTAGGGGAGGTATGGGTAGGAGGTGATGCTAGGACCACACATCCTCCAGCATTGCCCTGGGGAGCAACAGTGTATGGGTACCACCACCCCACCCCAGTCCCACCTAACTCTCACAGAACCCCACCACCTCCAAAGTGGGGGGTGTGAGGAATATCAGTCCAAGGGACCCTGACCTGTGCTGCCAAGTTCTGAGACAAATTCTCCAGCTGCTCTGCGCTGAGCTCTGTGCTCAGCAAGCATTTCACCACCATGATGCTGTTTGCTCCTTGGAAAGGTCTGCGTGTTGCCTGTTCTCTTCCAGGAGCTGTGTGACCCAGGTGAGACTCAAAGAGGCAAGGTCATGCACCTAAGGTCATAGGGCACAGGTCACAGAGTCCAAAAGTCCCCTCCCATGGAGCTGCCGACACTCATCTTAGGGGCACCAGGTGATTGACTGGGACTCCGGAAAATGCCAGGTATGACAAAGGTGAGTCCAAGAGCCATGTCTGGCTTGTTGGGCTCAGACAAGAGGCCTCTCTAAGGAAAATGGGGGAAGGAGAGGGAGGGAGGCCCGAGCAGGACCAAGGATTGGTTGGCAAGAAGAAAATTCCAGCAACAGCCTCCAGTCAAGTGGGCAAGGCAGGCAAAGCCATCGTCAGCACCAGGTCAGGAAGTGGAAGGTTCCTGTACCCCACCCAAGGGCAAAGCCCAGCCAACAGGATGCCAGGCCCACAGAGCTGGAGGGGACACAGATGTGGGCTCAAGCGTGTAGCCCATGGCAGGGGGACAGACAAGGAGGATAGTAGGGTCACCATGAATTCAGCAACTGTTGCTGCTGAAGCTTTCCTGCCCTTCATCTGCTTACAGTCCCTGCCGGGGCCCAACCAGAGGCTCCTCAGGACCCCTATTTTAGGATGTGCGTGTGTATGTGCAGCCGTGATAAGCTAGCACTTGCAAGTTCCACGTTTCATCTCTGGGCACACTGGCAGATTATGCTACCAGCCGCCTGCCTAGTAAGGCCACATGTGGGAGTGCTGGCTGATGAGCAAACAGTATCATCTCGCACCCACACCTGGGTCCTCATATTTCTCCAGGAGATCCTCCATGGGCACCTGTCCTTTGTCACTAGCTCTCCACGGATAGCAAGCATGTGACGCAGAAGCCTGGAGGAACACCGAGTCGCTAGACAAAAGGAACCGGGTCTCTCCACCATAGGCTGGAGCAGGCTGAGGTACACAGAGCCCTCGGCAGCAGCCAGAAGTCAGGCCCCCTGGATGATCTGCTGCAAGACCCATGCTTGCTCACCTCACTCCCCCTATGAGCCTGGGTTCCCCTCGGATGGGCCCCCAAGATGACCCCCCAGATGGCCCCCAAGCTTCCTGCAGAGGTGTGCCTCCTGCTTTAAGCAGGAGAAGGAAGAGGCTTGGCGCTCCTCCTCCCCCATCTCCCGGGCTCTGGCTACTTTCCTTGTGGCTCCTGCAAGACTTGTTCGTAGGGCTCAGGCCGCATGCAGAAAGGTGTTGATGCTTCCTCCAGAATCACGCTGAGGAACTGGTTCTTTCTCACTCCCACAGGCATGCCACTAACTGCCACCTCGGGGCGGAGCTTGCCACCCTGACGCAGCCCCAGCACCTCCTGGGCCCCGTGGCCGGGCTCCCCTCCGTACTGCCCAGACACTCACTCCAGGGCAGTGGCAGTTCATTTGCACCTGGCTCTCAGGCAGCTCCCCAGCGCCGGGGGTCTTCAGAGCTGCAGAAGCAGCAGAAAGGCCCAGCAGGCCATTTCGGCCTCGGGTGCCCCTCAGAGGGGACACACCTGGCTTCCGAAAACCCTCCCCGGGTTACTTGTTGGCCGTGCTATCTCTCTCCTCCTCTTGCCATCTCCCTCAGGGAAGATCTGTCTCCACCCCTCACTCTCCAGAGGCATCTGTCTGCTGGGAAAATAGCGGCTGACAGCAAAGGTCACCATGATCAGGCCTGCTTTGCCGCATACAGATATGCCTTTTAGCTGTGGTCGTGGCAAAGAAGAACCAGGGCCTATTATTGATAAATCCTTGAAAAGACTCTAATGTATCTTCATTTCGGGGGAAAACAACTGCCTTCAAGGTTGCACCAAGAAAATCAAGCAGGCGGCCCGGGGACGGATTCGAGAAGTTGGCATTTTCCCGGAGATTAAAAGATAATAACACTTCTATTAGGATCACTCGGCCACGCTGTATTGATCTCATCAGGGAAGCCACCGCAGGTCTAATATGAATGGAGCGCGTTCTGGAATTAATCATGGGGGGTTTTATTATGGTTCAGAGGGCGTTGCGTTCGAGCTGCATCGTTTGCAATATTTATGGTCCTGCTCCCCGACCATTATGAAGTGCAAGTGGGCCTGGTGGAGCCGGGCCTGCTGGGGTTAGAACACAAAGTCATTCTTCAAAAGTAAATCTTATCTCAACTGAGCACACGGAGCCAATTATGTTTTGATTTAAATTTTAATTCTGCTGCAGAGGCCCTGGCAAGAGTGAATGGGGCCCCACGTGAAGACCCAGATGGAGCAACTTCCACCCAGGTTGTGTCCCCTGGGTCTGCTCTTTCCCGCCGCTGAGTCTCAGTTTCCACATCTGTAAATTGGGGGAATAGGACCTGCCTCCCACAGCAGCATGGAATTAACTGAAACAGCACCCAAGAGCACATGACAGAAAATCTGACGAGAGGAGCACGCAGAGGTTGTAACCAGGAACCACTGTTCTTTGTCCTGATGGTGAGAGCTGTCACTTCCGCTCCAGACCTCACCTGATTTGAATCTGGAGAGGCCAAGCTGAGCTGAGAGTCCAGTATAAAGAGGCTAAACTCCTCTCCAATCCCAAACTGAAAAGGAACATGTAAGGGCATTGTATGGCCACAGCGACTAGTGCCTAAGTCACTGTCTCTACCGCCTATGCTTTGCTCATGATCAGGGCCACAAAACTATCCCACAACGTGGGGCCAGACAGCAGCTTTTGGGTAAAGAGTGTTTTGAGAATCTCACTGAATCCTTGTGAAAATTAAACAAGACAGATGTGAGGGGTTCATGCCAGCACCTCACAAAGCAAGCACACTCTGTAAGTACCCTGGAGACTGGAGCAGCAGGAGGAGGAAGAAGAGCAGAGAGGACAAGGAGACCAGGAATGGGAGCAAGAAGAGCAAGCAAGACACCAGCAGCAGTGGCAGAAGCAGCAGCAGCGCTGATGCCAGCGGCAGAAGCTAAAACAATCACTGTCATGTGCCGGGAGGAACCCCAGTCATCACCTACAAGCAGTGACCACGCTGAGACCTAGGCCCTCGTTTGTAAAGCAGAGCTCAGAACACCCAACTCTCCTGGATCTCAGGGAGATCAAACTCTGCCTGGCCTGCAGCTGGCTGAGAAAGCATGGCTTTCCTTCCCTGTCAGCCTCCACCGATTTCTAACCCCACACTCAATCGCTGCCCTCGACTTTGGAGTCTTTGGCACTTCCTGACGAAGGTCTGAAATGTATCATCGGGAAAGTGACCTTGGGAAGAGCGGGTGGGTGGGTGTGACGCTTGAGCCCTGCTGTGTGCACCCAGGGCCAATGGGAAGACCCAACGAGAAGATGCCAGGAAGTCCTTCACATGGGCTGGTGCACTCAAGGAAGGCCATTCTCCTGACCTCAGTTTTCCCACTACACCATGTCAGTCAGGGACACCTCTCCTGGTTCACAGTTATGACCGAGTTAAAGAACCAGCTTGAGAACAAAGGACTCTGTGGTCAGTCCATTCACAGTCCAGCTCTGCTCCTGCACATAGCGGGCATCTGGTAAACCACAGCTACATCATTTGCATCAACACCTGGAAGTTCATGACACCACTGTCCACTCGAACATCCCAGTGTGAGGAGCCTGTCATCCCAGAAACAGGTTGCCTCCTGGTTAAGCAGCTGTCATCTCCTGAGGAGCTGAGCCTCAGCCCTGAGTCCCAGGCCAGGCCTTGGGAAACTCTTGGAACTCTCTGCTGTGACCGTGCTTCAAGTTTTCCCTGAGAGTCCTTCAGCTTCTCTCTCACTGGCTACAGGTAACAATGCTTCCACTGTGACAACAGGGACAGTCAGGCTCAGTGGCTCTGATGGTGCCAGACACCAGGCAGGCTGAGCAGGAATTAGGAGCATGGTGCTGGGAAGCCACCGGCCCTCCATGCCCAGAGCTCATGCTCCTTCGATGTCTTGGCCACCCTCTCAGCTGCTCATGCAGGGCTCCCATCCACAAGTACAGTCCCAGAGCTGAAGCCCCACGCCAGGCAGTCTGTCCGGCTCAGACAGAAGCCTCAGCGCCAGCAGGTAGCACGCATCCCGGAAGTTATGTTGGGCGAATATTCCTGGAAAAGACAGGCTCTGCTTCCTCCCGAAGGCAACACTCGCAGATGCCCTTGTCTTAGGGGAAAGGTCACGGGGAGCAACGCCCCACGGGACAGGAACCACGTGTTTGAGCTTCTCTTGCCTGGGCCGGTGCGCAGGCGCATGCAGGGCCAAGACAGAGCGAGCCGGAGCTAGGTCTTCTCACCAGACCAGACCGCCAGGAGTCGAGCCCAGGACAGTTTGAGACCAAGTCCCTAAGAGGAGGTTGACTGATGCTAAATCCCTAGCAGGGAGCAAGGGTGGCACGCAAATGGAGTGAGCTGGGGGCGGGGCCAACGAGCTAGACAGAGCCAGCAGGAGGGGAAGGTCAAAGTGTGCCATCTGGAGAACACACTGAACACACAGTCGGGCAGAGGCAGTCTCCAGCGTCCAGAGAGGACAGCAGACATGGCCATGCTCATCGCGGGTGTAAAATCAGTGCAACCGGAGCCACCACTTTGCTCCCCGGAACAAATACGAGAACAAGAGATGGAAAGAGCAACGTTGGGGAGGAGGAGGAGGAGGAGGAGCAAGCGCGATCACCAGGACAGGAGAGAAGAGGCCAGGGCGAGAGGAAGGAGATCTACGGTTCGTTCCGCCATTAAACATCAACCTCCTGAGCACTTTAATAAACTTGGTTTATTGAATAAGTCATCTTTGCCATAAAATAGATTTGCATTCCCCTGCACCACCACCCCCCTCCCCCGTCTCCCGACCCCGCAGCCAGTAAACACAGCAGCGTTGGCGCCACAACACGTGCCTCGTAAATCCGTGGTCCCGCCAGCTCCGAAAGAGCCCGGTGAGCGCCGACGGGGGTCCTGTGTCTGGAAGCCCCAGCTGCTTCCTGAGAAACCCACCCCCCTGCCCAGGACAGGGCCTGAAGCAAGCCCTAGAAATAGAAGCAAACATCTATGGGGGGGGGGGGGAGGGGGCTCGTCACGTGCTGGTCTTTCAAGCTGGAAAAAACCACCACTTGGGGAGGAGACATAAATAGAGCCTCATGGATTGGAAGGATCACGCAGGAGGACCAAAGTGCTGGCTGCCACCCTTTCATCTGACAGGGGAAGTGGCAGGCTGAGGGCACGGGGACCAGAAGGATGTCCTAACATGTAATTAAAAGCTCGTGGGGGGGCCGCCATTAAAGACCAGTCCATTTTCTACTAGGCTGAACCCAGAGTCATTTTCTGTGGGTTGACAAAGCAATGGTAAAAATAGTCTCGTGTTGGCTGGACTGGAGAATAATATGCTGGTGAAAGCTGTAACTCTTAACCTCTCCCTTTCGAGGTGGACACACATGCTAAGCGGAGTGCAAATACATGTTGGATATACATATGGACATGTTCACACGCACATATCCAAATCTATGCATATGGACGTGGTGCGCGCACACGTACACACACACACGTAGCTACGAAGGGAGTAACAGGAGGTATTTCATCTGTTGAGTTTGGGGGCCAGTCTGAATCCTGCAGGGGAACAAGAGGAGAACGCTGTGCAGAGGCACAAATAGGTGAATGCGGTTCTGACCGTTGCTTTGATTTATGAATTCATCTGGGGGAAACCAAAAAACATGAATACACAGAGGTCGAGATAAATCCCCAACAAAGAAATGCAAATGACCAAGCAACATCTGAGCAAACGTGCAGTCTCTTAGATGATTAAAGAAATAAAATTGAACCAGTGACGGCTGCCTTTTAACCTGGCAAAGATGAGCAATAAATGATAGGACTCAGAGCTGGCAAGGCTGTAGCGAGTGACTCTTAGACACCGGTGAGGCAGATGTGAATGGGTACAGAACAGGGTTTGGGGTGTCTGAAAATGACCCATGAAATTGTTATTTGATCCAGTTATTGTCAGTCAGGAGAGAGTTCGGGGAGATATTTTGTGTTTATTTTCAATATAAATGAACTTAGAAACGTTGGTGATTACCTAAGACAAGAGGCAGCAGTGAGAAGAGAACTAAGGTGTGAGAAGAATCTGGAACAAGGATCAAGGTCATGGCTAGTCCAGAGTCATGACCTCCCTCCAGAGTCACTCCCCCCCTAAAGGCTGTACAAATTGGCCTGTAAAGGGGGATCAGAATTCCTTCTAGCCAGAAGGTCCCTGCGGGTCCCCTAGCTTTGAGAGCAACATGGAAAGCAACATAGAAACCCCAGTCAAGAACCTGCCTTGGCGAGGATTCTGACAACCCTGGGTTGTGGTGAGGAAAGGAAAACCTTCAGTGAATGGCTCTAAATTACCTGACCACTCTATTGGGAGTAAAGTGGGGAGAACAGAACAGGGCTCCCCAAAAGCTCCCAAAGAACCCTCAACCCAAGAGGGGTCATCACCATCTGGGCCCCCACTTTGCTGTGCATGGACTTCAGGAAAGGCCACTTACTCCCTTTAGAGCTACAGGCCTGCATTCTCAGCAGAGGTCTCTGTCACCGGGGGGGGGGCACATTCGGGGGCACTTAAGCATCACTGCAATTGCATTATGCCTACAAAAGCACCTTCTCCCAGATGCAGAAGCAATTTGACACTGGAAAACAAGTTAGGAAGGTTTCAAGGTACCAAGGAGCTCACAGATGTTTCCAAGTCCCTGGGTCTGGCCCTTTATGGGTTGAAAGGTTGACTCTCCCATTGATGCTAAAATCATCATCACCATCATCATCACCATCAGCACCATCACCATCAGCACCAGCATCATCACTACCATCATACAGATGAATAAACAAAATCCCTGATGATGGTGCATGGTATGCACACTTGATATGCATATTTTCAAGGTTTTCCAGTATAATTTGGCCAATTCAGGAACCTCCTTGTAGAAGAAGCCACCATCTGCCCCCATTTCACCCACACCTACCTCACTGACATTTCAGGACCAAAGGGCTAGCACAGCAAACCTTAATGAAGCAGGCATTAACCATCTTGGAACCCCCAGTTGCTAGGATTTCTCTCTCTATTCTCTGCAGAGAATTTACTTACATTCATTTGACAAATGTTTTCTTGAATTCCCGTCAGGCACTGTTCTGGGTCCTAGGGATCAAACAACAAACTGAGGACAACATTCCTGCCTGCATAGATGCTGCACTTAAGTGAGAGGGGAAGAGGCGCAAATCAGATCACAGGTGAACTATGAATAAGTCACGGTTCAGGGCCTGCTTGCTTCCCAGACTATCCATCTCACGTGGCCCATGGCAGAGACACAGGTCATACCAGCTACCTCAGGGCCCACGAGGTTCCCAGACCCAGTTAGTCCTAGACACAGCACTGCCTTGCCCAACTAGGGCATCCACTTGCTCCGAAACTATAGGGCCTGGGGCTAGGGCTCCCACCTGGCCAAGGAATTCAGCAGCAAACCTGAGACACTTGCTATAGACATGCTAGAGACATGCCCTGGTTAAGTCATATCCAAACGGGCTCTTGGGGAGGGTCCAGGGGTGGTGAGATCTTTCACTCTAAAGGTGAGGACCTGGTCCAGAGATCTGAGGACCATCGACGTGCAGGTCGTATTGAAGCCCACAGATGAGACTGACTGAGATGATATAGAGAACATACCAAAGGTGGTTCAAGAAATCCTTGCACACAGGGGAGACAAAGGAGAGAGGCTTAGGTATGGTGCCCAGCCTGGCAAGCTCATAGAGGGTACAGAAAAAAAAGCCAGAGGTAAAGAAGGAGAGAGAAGAATTCAAGATTAGTGGGGTTGAAAGGGTGTCAGTGGTTTGGCGATGTGCACCTGCTGAACAACTCTCAAGAAAGGGTTCCACAGAGGCCTGTGGCTCACTGCACAGCAGGAGAAGGGACATACTATTTGGGGGTACAAGTCATCTTTAGAAATTTGGAGGTCAAAAGAGGGATGGGGGCTGAGGAGATGGCAGGTTGAGCAAAGCTTCTGTGGACATTCAGAAGGAGACCTTGAACAAGCAGAGGAAGGATCAGCTGAGCAGGCAAACCCCCAAAGGCAGGCACTGTCTGGAGGAGCAAGACCACAAAACATCCCCCAAAAGCAGTTGAAACAATGCCACCTTATTTTCTGCACCTGGAGCACAGAGTTGGCCGCATGTTTCAGGAAGGTCTGGAAGTGGGACTGTGTTTTTCATGCACTCAAGATAAGAGTGATGTTCACATACTCACTTGGCATGGGAACAGAAAGCTCATGGAACTCAACTTTCAAGGTTTCCTTTATAGCTGGTTCTGCATTTCGCGTGGGTGTGAACGCTAATCGTGATGGTTAGACCAACGCCCAGGCAAAACCGTATTTCTTAATGAGTTCCCTGATGCTGTCATCACTGGGCAATCAATGCTTGTGTTTTCGGACATTGCGTGTATTTATGCTGATCATTTCCCCATCCAAATGCAATTTATAAACATCACCCTGCCACTGTTCTGCCACCGAGGGGCTTATTTTTCCCATAAAACAAATACACCTGACGTCCCACGCACATTCCCACTCTCCCCCCTCCCAAGATGGCCCCCAGTCCTCAGTTGTAGGACGCCATTCTGATTTCTGGGGCCAACGGTACTTTGCTTAAAGTGATGAATCGCTCTCATTAAATTAGGGCTGGTCACCTTCCGTGACCATTTATGCTAGTTTATGCCCACAGACTGTAGATTTTATTGACTACTAATTCAGCTGAGACAGACCTCAAGCATCACAGATTCTGACTCATTCCACCAACACTGAGGAGTAGAATAGGAACTGGTGGGTGGACTAGGTCATGGGGGTGGGGAGGGACTTCCTAGCAGTCAAAATAGCCCAGAATGGAACCAGTGGTCTTGAGAGGAAGTGGCTCCTCATTCCTCAGTTTGTCTGCAACTTGGAAGTATCTCCCAGTTTGCCCTAAAGCCCTCGGAGTAGGAGCAAGGTAGAGATTTGGGGATGGTATGGGTCTCTCATGAGGAGGCTTTATCCCTATGCATCCTCAAGGGATTCCCATCATGGGCACCTTCGTCTACCTGATTCCAGAGGACCAAGCCAGCTTGTAGATGGCACCAGGACCCCATAGTTCCCACAGGTATGCCCACCAGGTCTGGGTACCCAGGTACTCTGGACACTCTGGGTACTCTGACTCTACCAACCACGTCTCACTGCCCAGGCACAGGGGCCACAGCTGTGAAAGAGCCCAGGGAGCTGTGATGAACGCACAAGTTCAAACCACTTGGAATGACAAGTGGAAAGACAGGTGAAAAGCGCAGATACCAGGAGGTCTTTGGTGACCCGGAGTCTACCCAGGGCTTCGGTTCCATCTGCTGACGTGAACGACTGTCCTTGGCATCCAGCAGGCCTTTGGGTCTGCGATCTGCGGTCTGCACCACGTGTCCAGAGGAGGAGAAATCAGAGAGCAGGCTGTGGGCCAGAACAGGTGGAGGGAAGTCAGCTCTCAGACTAGTTCCCATGTGACCCCTGAGAAGTGAGCAGCAGAGGCTGCTCAACGGGGCTCAGTCTAGCTCCCCAGTTTCATCTGCCAGTTAACCAGGCCGTGTCACTCTGGGCTTTTGCTGCATGCATGTACTTGCCTTAGCCCAGTCTCTGCCAGGGGAGGTGTGCTGTGGGTTCACAAACATACCTCATGCCCCTCACCAAGACCCATTTGGCAGTACTACCAATGCCACCATTATGGCTATTATTTTTGCGTCTGCCTCCCCTCGGAGGCTGAGCCCTACTCATGGCAGGCCCATGTTTTCCTGATTTTCAGTTCTCAGCACAGAATCAGGCATGTGAGAGGCACTCACAGAATTAATTACAAGAAATTAATATACAAGGAGTGTAACACCCCGGAGTCTATGTGGCATGGCGGCAGAACAGAAGGTTTTGTTTTCTCTCTGTTTCTATAACAAGTCTGAGAATGAGGGCTTACGCCCCTATTTCTGGACTCATGGACTCAGAGGAAAGGAATTTTCCCAAGACAGAAGCTGAAAAAGAAGGAGTTCAGCCCAGGACTCCTCTCCAGTCTGCCACCTCTCCAGTCTGCCACCCGCCTGTCCCCATGGGAGTCGGCTCCTGCAGCCTCAGCCACGGCAATGGTGTATCCACAACAATCATATTTGCCAAGTTCAGAAGCAGCTACACAACTTTCCCAACTTGATTAAAGAAGCAGTTGAGAAACACCTGTTGCTTACGGCTCCTCTGACTGAGAGAGGGTGTTTCTTCATCGTGGGCCCCAGATCCAGCAGATGGCTTGGTCCAGGTAACATCAACCACCTACTGCTGGGGGACCCCATCACCCTCCCACACATAACAAGAATAAGACACCACTGGGAGTAGCATCTTGAATAAATTTGAACTTGAATAAATTCTGCTAGGGAATCCTAACTTTAGATCCAAACTTTCATCTGCCTGACTCCCTTCTCCCTCCATGCTCAACCTGAAGATGCTCCTGATCCTCCCCAACCATGTTAGAAGGCACGAAACAAAGGAGAAAACCATGAGTCCTGAGGCCCAGGAACCAAATACTGACTTGCTGAGCATGCTGGGTGAACAGCCCACATCAAAAAAAAAAAAAGAAAAATGGGCAACAGCAAGTGCTGGTGTGAATGTGGAGAGAGAAGAAGGACACTCTTCCACTACTGGTGGGAATGCAAACTGGGCCAGCCACTATGGAAAGCTATGTGGAGGACCCACAAACTACAGAAAATGAAGCTACCAGCAATCCAACTTCTAGGAATCTACCCAAAGGATACAAAAACTCTAATCCAGAAAGACACCTGTACTGGATGTTTATTGCAGCGCTATCTACAATACCAGGATATGGAAGCAACACAAATGCCCCAATATAGACAAATGGTACAGAAAGCTGTGGTATATGTACACTGGTGGAATACTATACATCAATCAAAAAGACAAGCTCATGTCATTTGTGGCAATATGGACCGAGCTAGAAGGAATCATGTTCACAGAAATAAACCAGAAAGAAAAAGAGAAATACTGGATGGTCTCATTTATATGAGGGACAAAGGGAAAACAAACAATCAAACAGACAAGAAAAATTTAAAACTAATTTTCAGCAAATTGAAGCATAGAGCATGAGGGGAGGGGAAAAATCAGAAAGACTAAGATGGTTACCAATGGTTCACAAATGATAAGGTGGTGGGAGAACCCCTGGGTAGATAACAATGTAAAATAAAATAAATAATTTTAAAATGCATAAATGAATGAATGAATGAGTAAATAAGTAAATGAATAAATAATAAGTGTGTCTTCAGATCCAAACTTGGATAAGGGAGAAGTCAGAAGCAGAGGGAGAGATCAGTCATCTGCAAACCCAATGTCAGATTTGGTGATTCCTACCGGACACACCGGGCTAGAATTACCCTTCAGTGCTGTCCCAAATTGAAACAATGCACCCCCATGTGAATTGTTCAGTACTGGATGGGACATGTTCTCAGATGGGTAATGTTTCTGTAGTCCTTACAGATATTGACAGCTGGAAGTCCTCACTGGAGAGGGACTTTAGACATGCATCACAGACTCCACCACCGTCAAAAGCAAGCCTGTCACTCCTAACGTGGAAGCAGCACACTCTTTACAAGCCAGTTTAACCATCAGTGACCACCAGCCCCAAGGTTCTGCATGGTTCACCCTAGTCTAGGATTGAAGGCTCTACTAAGTGGGGTGTAGCCATTCATCAAGTGGATAGATGGGTAGATAAATCCATACACACTAATGGTCACACTTCAGATGGGAAGAAGAGGGAAGTACTTATGCCCCTAATTACACACACACACACACGCGCGCGCACACACACGCACACACACACAAAACAGTCCAAGATCCTGGAATTTATAGCCTGGCAGTTGGGGAAAAATATATTATAAAAATGCAGTACAAATAGGCAGAAGTAGACTGGGGGAGCTATCAATAAAGGTTTTCTGGAAGCAGGAGATGCAGAAAGGAGACTTGAGGAGATGACTAAGGTAAAACAAGGTCACGGAGCAAGAGAAGATGCAGTCCAGCAAGAGGAAGCCACCCAGGTGAGTGTCCCAGGACCGGCTGGACCCACAGAAGAGACACGGGTAGTTAGAGCTGGCATGTCAAAGTTTGCATTTAGTGAGATTAAGCCTGTGAGGCATTTGTGAGGGAAAAGAGAAAATACATGTTTTATCCTCTTATTCATCCTTAAATCCCAAGGATCTCCTGCAGCATTAAGCCATTATCATTCACCCATGAGCTATTCACCTGCGGTCTCCAGTGACTCACATCTGAGAAAACAGACCAGACTTAAACTTCCTTCAGTGCTCTGAACAAGAAATAAATGCCAGTCCACAGGCTAAGGCATTCCTTATATGGGACGGCGTGGCGTGGTGCTTGCCAGCAGGCAGACTCCAGAAGAAACCTGACTTGAAGAAAATCCATTGACAAACAGGTCTTTCTCGCCATCCCCTTTGTCTGCTTTTCCTCAGGCCTAACTGCTCTGCCTTATCCAATATGACCTCTGTCGCCTTCAAACCAGCTGCACTATAATAGACTACCATGGTTCCAGAACTCCCAGGTGATGCTAGGAGGAAGTCCATTCTCTTTATCACCGGTTGTGTGGTGAGCAGAGAGGAAGATCAGGAAGCACCATTCCCTTTCCTGTGGAAGGGAAGGATGGGAGGAAGGAGGCATGGGAGAAGCTAGGGCGCAGTCCCAGAAAGAGCCTTAGTCAACCCCGAGGGAAATGCTGAAGCCAGACGGCCTTTCAGCGCTCACCAAGTCCCAAGTTGGGCAAAGGGACCGAGCCTTAATACCTAAATGCCAACAGCAATTAGATGCAGGCTGCGCTGGGGAAGGGGGTGTGGCCCTGGACAAGGCAATTCTTGATTCAAAACAAATTCCTGAACGATTAAGGGCTGTCTGCCGGCAGCGTCCCAGCAGCGAGAGGAACAAGGTCCCGAACATGAAAGTCGCCCTGAGTGGCGCACCAGGGCATCCTGCGCGTGCCATGCACGGTGATTCCGATGGCGTTCACAAGCTAGAGTCTGTTTTCTGAGGCTGCAGAACAGAGCTCGGCAGACAGGGCTGTTAAATGGCCGGAAGTTCTTTTTCGCAATTCTAGAGGACAGAAAGCTGAGGCCTGGGTTTCAGCACGGCTGATCTCCGCATGCGGCTTATGAACTGTGGTTCCCTCTATGTCCTCACACGCCCTTTGCTGGACAATTATCCTTATTGGATTACCTGGTTCAGAAAAGGTCTCTCCACTGCAGTCTCATTCTAGGAGTTGGGACTTTGACATGTGAATTTTGAGAAGGCAAAATTCACCCCATTACACCTACCGACTGATTTTCCACAGTCAGCTGTTTCCCAGTCATCTCTGGTCAAATCACTATCTGACCCTTTTTTCCCCCAGAATTGTACTTATTTACCTCTAAGCGAGTTACGTCTTCATGGAACGCAGCATGACATGATGCTGTGCCCCAGAGGCTGAGCAAGATGGTCACTCCCAAACGCAGCACAAACCAGGTTACTGTCCCATGCACGGAGTCACCCTGCCTGGATCACACTGGTTCTGTCCAGAGCTGGGCAGACACAGACACACCCCTTGCTGAAATAAAATCCCATTTCATCTCAGGTAGGAACACTTTGCGTTCTAAGCAGAGCTTTTCAGCCCTCTGTGCCCACGGGAAGTAGGGAGCCAAAGACAAGTTCTTGAGGAGCAGCGTCTACAGGGGGGCAAGACGAATGTGCTATTGTGGAAGTAGGAAGATTGCATTTAGGCAGACACAGAGGAAAAGGAGAGCCTGGAGCAACAATCCGTTTCAGTTCCAAAGCCAGATTGCTGCATTTTCCTACCCTTCCCAGTGCACTCACAGATCTGACATGGTTTTGTGCATTAACCCTGACAAGAGAGCAAACGGCATTCACTTAATCTCCATTAAAGACATCATGAATGATATATACTTTTTTAACTTAAAAAAAAAGAAAGGGTTCTGAGAATGGAAATAGATTCTCAAAATTCCCTCATGGTCCGTAGCTCATCAGATCAGCCCAACCAAACACCGCTTTTAATGAAAACTCATGAGCGCGTAAACACTAAGTGATTTTTACTGCTGTTCTCTATTAATTAACTGACAGGTTAATAATATTTTAACAAATACTCTGTGACATTCTTAACAGCCTAGCCTCAAAATGTGGGCGTTGGTAGACACAGAAGGATGATAAAACGATCGTGTCGAGCTAGTCCTTTGCATTTCCGTGGCATTTTCAGCTGCACCATGTCCTTGGGCTTCCAGCGGGCTGTGTGGGCCTGGCCTGAAAAAGACTCAGCGTGGTTGAGAGCCAGGTTTCAGCCCCAGGTGGCATTGCTAAAAACCTTTCGCTCTTTCCACAGAACCATGCGTTTGAACAAATGGCACAACATGTGTGAAGAGAAGCATGACAGAAAGCCAGAGGATCTAATATCTGGGCTGAGCTAGGCGACCATGCCAAGCCAAAACAAGGATGGGCCCCATCAGACCCGCTGACCTTACTACTGGGCCAGAAATGCTGAAATGGAAGCTGCCAGCAGAGAACAGGCCTGGTTCATCTGGAAAATGTGTCTGGTGTGAGGAATGCAATTTCCATTTCCTTCATTGTAACATATCGTGGACACCTGTTCCTATGCCACCATCAAGGACCACCGTGCAAACACAGGACCAGCAGATCCCACCCTGTCCTCCGGACGCGGCCCATTGCAACCAACAAACTGGGGAAGGAGGGAGGCCAGAGCCTTCCGCCAGGAAATAAAGGGGTTCTGAAACCAGCCCTTTGAAATGCTCTCCCTGTTCCAGTCAAAATGCCCACGCCTCCCAACTGGGGCAACTTGTGCCCCAGTCCGAGTGCCCAGGGCAACTGGGTCTTTGCCATCAGCACGGACACGGGGCCTACAGTGTTAAAGGACAAAACTGGGCTCTCGGCTGGCCACGGCTACACCACCAGGGTGCCAGGGCAGCTGGGGAGACAGCATTTCCCCTTAATCCAAAACCTGCCGTGGGAGCTGAGGGTGGATGGATGAGCAGATCTGGATGCAGCCGTATGCCAGGCGCCAGACCAGGCTCCTAACAAGACTTTCTTACTGATGTCTCTTGGGCCCTGTGCCAATGTAACGCAAACCCCACTGCACAGAAAAGGAAGCTGAGGACCCGAGAGGATCATCACCTCCCCCGTGTTCAGGTTTCCCTACATATACAGACCCACACTTTAGCTCACCTGCGATGCCCCACTTACATATGACCACTGCATGCACTCAGTACCGAGCTCAAGTTCACCTCCCCCAAGCCCACGAGCATTCCAGTCTTTGCTGAGGGCTCCTATACACCTCTGCCAACCAAACAGGTGAGCCCTGCTATTCCCACCACGGCGGGTTTTCCTCTTAATGATGGAATAAGCAGAGAGGAAAAAGGATTTGAATTAGAGCAAGGGGGAAAAAACAATTGGGCTAATTGGACAAACTTGGCAGGCAACCAGCATTCAGCGTGACTCCTCCGAGCACAGGAGGAGGAGGAAGATGCCGAGGAAGTCACGGCATAACTTGAAATGTAACTGGGACGCTGGGACCTCTTGGAAAATATGGCCCCAGGCAAACCCCAGAGAGAGGTCAACAGGTCTGCTGGGAACTGTTCTTGGTTTTGTTTTGTTTTTTTTTTGGTTTGTTTGTTTTCATTCTTTCTTTTATTTTAATTGATTACACATACATATATTTTATTGTGATATTCCCCAGGGTTCTCCCACCACCTTGTCCCTCCTGAACCATCAACAGTCTCTTGTGCTCACCCCTCCCCCACTCTCAACCCCCTCCCCCTCTTTTGCTCTATGCTTCAGTTCTGTTGACAGTTAGTTTTAATTTTTTTTTTTTTTAATTTCACTTGTCCTTTTGGTTTCCCTATATCCCACACATATAGGTGGGATCATCCAGTCTTTCTCTTTTTCTTTCTGGCTTATTTTTGCTAACATGATTCCTTCTAGGTCCTTCCATGTGATCACACATGCTTCAATTTTGTCATTTTTTATTGCTGAATAATATTCCACATGTACCACACCTGTCCTCATTCTGGCGTGGCAGGGCCAGCTCATTCAGCTCCAATACTCTTTTCTCAACATCTTGACCTGAGGAGGGAGTGCACACAACACAGCTCAGGGCAGCTTTTACCATGCAGGCTGTCTCCCTCCCACAGGCAGCAGCAGCAGCTCCCGGCTGACCCCTCCAGATCACTGCTCCTCACCACTGATGACCAGAACTCGGACTTGATGCCAGGTTAGGCCTCCAGGGACCCATCAGCCCTGGGGAGCCCAGTGCCAGCCTGGTCGATAAGGTTGGTGGTGACGTGGGGGCTGTGGGTGGGTGGATACTGCATCTCTCACTTGGGGGCAGGTCGACATTTCGTGGACAACTCAGCCCCTGCCATATCATCTTCCCTTCCTCCTCCACTAATGCCATCATTCAAGGTACCTACACTTCACAAGGATGATTCAGCCAACTACCAGGAGTGTTATGAGGCACGAATGAAAGCGAGGAAGACCACCTACCTCCACATGCCAGCCTCCAATAACAACCCGGGGTGGTTCCTGCCATCGAACTGCTTCTTCCCTTGGAGCCTCAGTTTCTGGTCTGTAAAACAGGGATTGTTACCAGATTTCATGAGAAATTCCACCCAACTCATCAGTGCAGCGCTTAACATGCTCACACCGCTAGCACCTCTGAGTCAGCCGCCATGCCTCAGTTAATGGCTTCTGACTCCAACGTGATCGTAGGAGGTTAGGCCAAAGCCATGGATGTTTTGTGCCAACACCCACATTCAGACACTTCCACAGCTGAGCTCCTCTCAGCTTTCTCGATCATCTGTCACCTACTGTCTGTGCTGATCACACTCTCCAGTAGCTTGAGTTGTTTTCTATGCCCATCATCCTTCTCTTCTTCAACCGACCACTATCACCCATGATGTCAATCATTCTCCACGTCCCTTCTCTATAGCTCCTTGGTCACAGATGTTCAGACCAACCACCTTTACGTGTTGCTGCCCCCAACCTCCCACACCCCCATGCTATAGCGAATGGCCCAGCCATGCCCTCTCTTGGGCCCAACCCCTGCATGGATCAACACACACTGGTCCCCAAGTAGATGCTAAATAAACTTGCTCCAGCATCTTCCTGCTCCCCAGCCTGTGCATCCCCCAGTCTCACAGCAGCGCACCTCGCTTCCTGCTTCAAAGTGATCACAGTAGGTCAGGAGTCAACCCCATCAAGGTTCTTTGCCATCACCCCCTATCTAGATGCCTCCGCATCGTCCTGCTTGAAGGCAGGTACAACCTCTTCCCCCATCTCTGCATCACAACTCACTCAGGAGTCAGCCCATCACCGCTCTGTTCTGCACAGCCAGGCTTCCTCACCACGGACCCTGGACCCTCCACATTGGCATCAGTTCCAACTCCTATCCCTGAAAAAAGAAAAGAAAATCTCCCTCCACCTTCTAGCTCCTTCCAGATCCTTCACTTAGAGTGTTTTGCAAGGTGTTGCTACACCCACCCACTCTGCTCCTCCCCTTCCACTTGCTCTGCCACTCAGTTCCCCACAAAATCCCTCCGGGGAGGTCAATGTCAAGTGTGAAGTTGCACTTGACTCCCTTCTGACCACTAAGTCAAAGTCCCATCCACACTGACCCCACCTGCTTCACAGTTTCTAACTCCTCCCCTCTCCCCATCTCACTAGCAGAGGTGTGTTCTGCCCTTCCAAGATTGCCCAAGGACATCTCCATCACACTGCCTCAGTCTGGCCTCCACGGCAGCAAAGCAGGAGTATGTCTCCTTGTCCAGCATTCCAGAATATTCCCCACTGCTTTGCAGGGTTAGACCTGCTCTACATGGGGCGCCAGGAAGCCCTGGCGATAGGGCGCACAGCCACCCCAGGGTTGACATGAGTATTTGCTGACTGAGAACACGAGTGATGAGGAGCTCCCCTCCGCTGGGGTGTGCATCCACGTCCCTCTTTGTTCTCAAATGCTTTTATTAGGAGATAAAAAGTTTTCAAAATCTTAGAGGAAATTCATCCCATGTGATTGGAATAGGCACATCTTTACAGCAGATAAGACATGTCCTCTGCAAGAGCCACTCACGGGTGGCCACTTCTGGGGATCACTCTCATGTCAAGGCAGCCCTCAGTGCAGAAGGTGCTGTGAGCTGCAGCTGTGCAGGACCCGGATGCTATCTCATGTGATATCTGCAAGTCCAGGATCAAAGGGTCCATCCTGCTGCCCAAATGCTGCCCCAGCTCCCCCTACCCACCCCCCCATAACCAAACCCAGCTCCATGACCCAGGCAGATGGGAGCGGTCTCCACTGTGCTCCTTTCAGAGCCAGAGCCCTGACATTTCAAAAAGAAAAGGTGATTTTCCAGAGGCTCCATGTCCAGTGTCTCTTGCAGAGTTAGAAGGAAACCTGATTTTTGGCCCCTCTGGTATAGAGCGTTAACCACAGACATTCAGGGCCCGCACGGCCCCACAGGAGAACCCTGTTAGGAGCTGGGTTACATGTATGTGAGTGCAGAAATCAAGACCTGGGGGGCAACCTCACAGCTCTTCATTGAGGAGGAGAGAGGAGGCAGAGGGATGGGGTGTACCCAGGCATGGGGAGCCTAGGTGAAGGAGGGAGCAGGTCGAGCACCAGGCATGGCCCCCAAGCAATATCGTAGCAAGTCCCTGAAGTTCAAGAAGCATGGGTGGTCCAGTCTGAGTCAACCCTGGAACAGCAAGCACAGGCAGTCAGAGAAACACTCCCTGCCAGCTCTCTACCAAGCCAGAAAACGGCTCTGCACCACTCCAAGCCTCTGGTGGCCAGCCAGCACCATGCTAGATTGTACCATCCAATGTCCAAGCAAACCCACAGTGCCACTGACATTGCCTGCATGGCACACAGTCCATCTGGGTTTGTCTACCTCACAGTGCACGTGTGTGCACGCGCACACAAACACACGTATGCGAACTTTGCACAATGTGCTTTCTCCCAACTATACTCTAAAAGCCTGTGAGTGAGCAGACTCTATCCAGTCACTTAACCTCATTCTGAGGAATCAGCTTCAGTCCTGCTTTCCCAGCAGCCCATGGAGCCCGGTCAGCCTCATCCCTATGAGCCTCATCCCTGCCCTGGCCTAGAACCTCCTTATTCCTCAACTGGACTATGTCTCCCTGATACCTCCCTGCCCTCCCACATCACCAGCAGAGAGGCTTCGCCAAAACCAAGCGTCTCCTCTGCCTAACCTCATGTAGTTCCATTGCACACAGCAGTGAGTCTCAGCCCTGAAGCCTGCTGATCCTTGAATTCACGGATTCACCTACTCAACCAAAGCTTACTGGGCATCTGCCTTATATCAGATACTGTTCTAGGCCCTGGGGGTAAAGCAGAGACAATGACCACTGCTTTCACGGTGCATCCATCCTAGTGGATAGAAAAAACAAACAATTTAACAACAACTGCAAGAAGCATTTGCCTGGTATGATATGTTCGAAGGTGGTGAATATCTAGGAAGAAGAAGCTGGAGGACATAGATGTAATCCGGGGCGCTGGGGCAGAAGTGGGGGTACAGGCAGAAGTATCAACTGAGAAGGAAGAACAACCCTAAGAAAATGGCACTGGAACAAGATCTTGAAGGAGTTGGGACTGTGACTCCCAAGAGTATTCCAGGATAGATGTCCTCTGTGGGAGGAGAAAGAGCTGGGGCAAAGGGCAAGAGGGAGTGAGCAGGGGGATGGCATCCGAGAGGGGCAGGGGTCATCCCCTACGCTACCCATGGAAACTCCTTTCCCTAATGCATTTCACTGTCCTAACTAACTCCCCAGGCAGGGCAGGGGCCACACGCTCTGATGCTATGCCAGGCTGACCACCAGCCTCCTGCCCCCACAAGACCATCCATGCCCGGTGAGCCTAGATCCTAAAGCTGCATGGTGTGGAACACACAGAAATGCAATGCCCCATCTCCCACCTCTATCACCCAGGGACTAAGCTCCTCTGCAGAAGGTCTGCTGGCATCTCATCCTGCTCTTCTGCCTCAGAGAGGACTGCATGGAGACCCCCCCAGCCCAGTGGGTAGAGAGCAAATAGGTAGTAGAGCCACAGGGTAGGAGACAGTGTGTTGCTTGCTTGCAGATTGAGAGTATCTTGGCCAAATACACACTAAACCTCTTTGGGTCTCAGTTTCCCTTTCTGTAAAATGAACAGAGCAGCCTTGACTCCATCTACCGTGCAGAGTGACTCTGAGTCAGAACAGAATCGACACATCAGAGCAATGGAGAGGGGCTCGCCAAGGCATCATGATCACCCATGCCGCGAACCAGCACACTGCACGCTAGATGGAGAGAGGCCTCCTGCCCCACTCCCATCTCAGCTGTGCACCCTCCCTGCTCAGCAAGAGAAGCAGGACCAGGATGATCTTGCAAAGCACATGACCTGTTGAAGGAGAGCCTGACTCCCCCTGAGAGGAGCCCCCATGATGAATTAAGTGGGTCCCTCGATTGATCCATTTCTGGTCAGTCAAGTGCAGCAAGTACGGACGGTCTTAGCCAGGCCTGCCAAGGGACCGCCACCGGCCCCACCCCCAGCTCATCAACACCCCACACATTGTCAAAAAGGCATCCTGATGGATAGAGCTCCTGCATGCCACAAGGTAAGTGTTTAAATCTTTTATAAGACAGTCAATGGCCTTTATAAACCCTCAGACAAGAATTACACTGTGTCTGAGCTGAGGCTGAAAGTCAATGGGAAATTGATTCTGTCTAGCTGGTGCTGTTTCAAGGAGGCGGCTTTCTGGGTGCCTTCGGGACCCAGAACTGCTGCATCCCTGTGCCCCCAGGCCTGGAGCATGACACGTGAGCATACTGAGACACTGAGGCCATTTGGGGAGCTGCCACACGCTCCCAACACAGGAAGCCCCGGCCAGGTTTCCTCCAGCACCAGGGATGGCTGTGAAGTGTGTTGACTTGACCAGAAATTGATGCCAGAACCAACCCGATGCCACTGCCTGCACCCCAGGTGGGAGGCTGGAGGGAGATAAATGACCATTGATCTGGCCACAGCCATGGCTGGTGGGGGGGGGAGCACACCTACAATCACTCTGCTTTGCTAATGATCCCATTAGCCATTGGCTCAAACACAAGGGATGTGATGATGCCGTGGTTATTTCTCTTCCAATACCCATCAACCTGATCCATACTGTCTGCCAAGGGGGCCCAAAACAGGCAACAAAGGCCCCCTGCTTGGGACTGGGGAGCCCAGGGTCCTGCCGTGCCCACAGTCTGGCTCTACCAAGGACAGCTCTGCTAAGAGTGAGTGGGTGGAGCTTGGCACATAAGCCCAGCTCAGGAGGCAGCCCGGGCAGTGGAACAAACTCCTGTCTTGGAATCAGGCACACCTGGAATTTAAAACCCAGCTCTGTGACCTCCTGAGTGACCTCAAAGGAAGCCCGGACCTGCCCCGGGCCAGAAACTTAATGTATAACCGGCAGGTGTGATCACCCTGCCTCATCGGGCTGCAAGGGGATGAAAGAGATGGCACAGGCCACACACAGGGCACAGAGCGGGCTCTCAAAGGCTCTCTGTTCTGCTCTCTGTCCAGAATAGGAGGGAGCAGAGGAGCTCTCTCAGAAGTAAGCCACCCAGGATCAAGCCATGAAAATGCATGTGGGCCGGATCCTGGGACCAGCGCTCCACATACACTACCCTGAGTCCCCTCACACCACAGGTCAGGAGGCTGGAGCCTGAGGAATTCCCAGAGGCCCATTCATTCCCTGAGTACACCCTAAGGGTCAGTTTACCTCAGGACTTCTTGGAGGGGCCTGGTTTTGCGGCTGAGCAAGATGGCCGCTGCTAGGCGGTCAGGCGGCCGCCATGTTGAGACTGCGTCAGCACAGCTAGGGTCAAGTGCAGCAGGCCTCACGGGCCTGTCTTCCCCCTGCAGGAAGTGCTCCTCAAAGCCACATTATGTGCCCAAGCTCTGCGTCCTTTACCTTCCCGGGTTCCTGCAGCTTTCACAGTAGAGGGCACACAGCACATGGGGGGTAAAGCAGAGACATTGGCAGCCGCACAGAGAGACAGCTGGGATTCAGATCGGAGCCATTCTCTTCGCTGGTTGCTTGTTTTCTGCACTACTGCACTTTCTCCCCCAGCCCCGGTGGACGGGAAACCAGCAGCACAGTGTGGTGGGCACAAGAGGCAGGCAGAAAGAAGGACTCTGCACTTGGAATATTCGAGCCCGAGAAGGGAACTACTGGCCGGACACGGAAAGAGGGGCGGCATGAACAGCATCCCAGCATCCCCGCTCCACTTTTTTGGGTTAAGTAATACCATCGGTATCTGATGGCCAAGTATCTTTGAACTAAATGGAGTTTTATTTGAAAACCCTTTAGGGTGCCAGGGAAAGAACCTTTTTCCACATCAGCAGTCTACCGAAGGCAGACTCACGAAGAAGAACAAATATCACCGGCTGCTGTGGAGGGGTGCGAGTGGGGAGCAGCATGCTGCTGGGATTATCAAGGATGAGGTCAGGCAGGAAAGGACGGCGAGGAAGAGCCTCCCCGTTGTCAGACAGAGTCGCAAATAAACACAGGCTGACAGCTGGAAATTCAGCTCTTAAACCCTGAAAAATGAGAAAAAACCTGGTATGGCCAGAAAGACTGTATTGTCTGACAGGGCAAGACAGCAGAGATTCAGGCCCACAGTCTCTCAAGCATTTACTTGAACACATAGTGTGAAGGGCAGGAACTCAGCCTCAGTCTTGCCTGTCTGGAAAATGGGCATAAAGCACAGAGCCAAGAACTTCAAAGTGATGTTTCCGGGCAGCTGTGAAGTTGAGAAGCTCAGCATCTGCAGTTCTTCTCATCCACAACTAGACACACTCCATGCCAGGCACAGGCGTCTCAGTTATGAATGGGACAGGTTTGCTCCCTGCCACCATGGGACTGAAAATTTAGGCCCGGAAACAAAGGTGGGAGAATGCAATTTCAGGAGAGATGGAGGTGGTGGCCTGGCAAGTCCATGAGGCCAAGGGAGGAAGAGGAGGACTCCAGAGAGGGCAGTGGAGGCTGTGAGGGCGGAAGAAGCACCAGCATGGGTGGCAGCCTGGGTCCAGACCTAGCCCGGCAAATAAATGACAACCATACTGAATAAAACGGAACCTTGTTTCTCACAATCAGAGGAAGGACTTACACTGTAGAATAGGATATTGGAATTGAAGGTACTGAGGTAACAGATCGGAAATAAAGGTATTGCTACAAATGGGTGTTTTAAAAATATATACATAAATGCATACGGAAATCCAACTAGATCAGTGGTTATCAACCAGTCTGTCCCTAAGCAGACAACCAGTTTTGCTGGTTCTAACAGTGGACAGATGGACATAGGCCAGTATGTTTACTGCATAGAAATAGGTACAGACTAGGGAATGCTGCTTAACATCCTATAATGCAAAGGGCAGCTCCCTCAGTAAAGAGCTATCCAACCTAAAATGTCAGTAGTGTCATGGCTGAAACCCTGCTATAAAACTGTGTGTGCGCACATGCACATGCACATATACCTGGATGGGTGGATGGGTGGATGGGTGGATGGGTGGGTGGG
>PVHY01011926.1:0-46250 GCA_004024945.1 Uropsilus gracilis
AAGGGGAGGGAAAGGGGAGGGAAAGGGGAGGGAAAGGGGAGGGGGGGAGGGGAAGGGGAAGGAGGCCACATGTCTGCAGGCAACAGTTTTGGGTGCGAAGGCAGGACAGTATCTTTGAAGCTCTGAACAATGGAAAGAGGAGGGAGGAGCCAGTGACATTTGAACTACCTCCCTAAAACAGAAGGAAGGAAAGGTGTCAGGCAGAAGAGAGGGGGAGCACATGGGAAAGAGGAGGCTGATAGCGAAGGTCACAGGAAGGACAGGATTTCACCCCTCGCCCTGCTCTTCATTCTCAGAGGCCCCCACTGCCCCTTGCAGCCCCCTCTTCCCCTTGGCTGTTCCTCCATCACCACCCCACCCAGACGGTGGTCACAGAGCCCAGGTCACTACCACAGCTCAGAGATCTACCGCCCAGTTAGCACTGAACTCCGCCCATTCCTCCCAAGTGGCCATCACACCACCTGTGAATCACCGACATGTTCTCCTTCATAACCGGTTCAGCGTGGGTTCTTCCACCAGAACCCCAAGTTCAGCGGGGATTTGGGGTTTGGTTCACCAGGCCCATCACATACTATGGGCTCATAAATATTTGTGGGGCCACCAAGTGAACACATGCCCCCAAACAGGTCTGACTCCTAAAGGCCAATGTTAAGGACGGGGTGCCCGGGCACCTGCTCACCAGAGCCAGTCCTTCCCACGATGCCCACCATTTCTTGGCCACGGATTGTTAGGCTGATGCCGTTGAGAACAATGGGCGTGTTGTCTCGGTATTTCATCTGGTAATCCTGGAAGGTGATTTCCCCATGCTGTGGCCACTTGCTTGGACAGCTTGTGCCTTCCACGTGTAACGGACCCTCAGGGACACACATCTTCATATTAAAGAAAGAAAAGGAAATCAATGTTATCATCCATCTCTGTCCATCCCTGGCTGACCTGCCAACTGCCAGCTGTTGGGCATGTCCGGGGTCTGGTCCCAGCTGTGAGGGCAGAGGAACAACTGAGAGGGACAGTCTAGCCCTCTCCCACCCACCAGCAATGCACATAATTTTATTCCAGACAAATGAGAAGCCCACACAGCTGCTCCCTCTTGTCATTAACAGAAAACTCTTCTAACTATCGTGCGAGCCTCTAAAGAAATAGAATCTGGGATAATGACAACAAGGATGAGCGCTAACTCACCCCTGAGAGGCATGTTTAGAGCTCAGAGTTCTTTGCAGACAACTTCTCTTTACCCTTGTCCTAGAAGGTGGATATTTTTAGATGCATTTCCCAGGCAAGGGAACACACTCCAAATAGGTGGAATGACCTGCTTCTGACAGCTGCTGAGTGCATGAACTAGGCCTCAGACCAAAGCCAGAACTCTTTAGCAGGCCGGCTGGGTGTGTCGGGAAGAGAGAATGCATGGCTTCTGTGTAACATGTGAAGCACTTAGCATAGTGCCTGGGCTCTAGAAAGACTTAGCTGTTATGCAGATTGAGATCTTTCTCTATGCAGGAGGAGAAGTGGGGTCACATGGCTGAGAGTCTCTCTCCATGGTCAGTTCAATGTCACACGAGCATCTTGCAGGGTTAAATCAGAGCCTATGAAGCACAGACTCTGCTCACATCATGGACATGGGAGATGACCACAGAGAGCTGTGTGACCTCGAGCAGGATGCTCAGCCTGGCCAAGCCTCAGTTCCCTCTTCCAGAAAATGGGGATCATATTCAATCAACTATTAAAACTGCTTTGTGAGTCCAAGAGCTAACTTACATCAGAGACACAGCATGATGCCTGCCCATAGAAAGATCGCAATCCTCATAACAGCTAAGTCTTTCTAGGATCCAGGCACTGTGCTAAGTGCTTTACATGTTACATGGTTTCATGTACTCCCATGAAAGGGGCTGTGCTCTTCCCCTTTACCATGATGGGGACAAAGCTGAAGAAGCCGCTACGTGTGCAAAACCCATTCAAAACTAAAACGTGAACCCACATCATCTGGCTCCAAAATTTGTTCTCCTAACTACCATGATGAACACAGAAGCCATGCTAATGTCATTACTATAGCTATTTTTATACTAGGACAAGTCTCTCATTTCTAGAAAGAGCAGATGATTCCCCAACATCCAGGAACTTTGTAAAAGATGCGGCCAAAAGAGGCTGATGTAAGAGCTTCCAAGACAGTCCTGGGAAGACAGAGAGAAGGAGCCGAGGCTCCTGGGACTGGCTCCGAGGCCCAGGCTTGCCGAGGCCATGGAAGCCGAGTCCGGGGTGCCCATGGATACCTGCAGAGGCCCAGACCCACCTTCAAGTACTGCAGCACCTTCTCCACGGCCGTGAAGTGGGCCTCTGTCTCTGAGCCGATCCTGGCAGCTGCCTGGAAGTTGGATGCCAGCTGGAAACAAAGGAGAAGTGGCAGGCAGTCAGGGGACTGCTGAGGGTGAACAGAGGGGCTCCTGAAACCCCAAGTGGCCATCCCCCATGTGACTCCCCTAGCCAGGAGAATGGAGTGGAGGCTTCTGGTGCACCTGCTCTCTCTGACTTTAGCTGCAGCTCGGGGTCCTGCTCAGGATGAGAATCCCTCCAACTCCACTCAGCCTCAAGGACCCTCTGTGTGTCTTTCCTCCTGCTGCTCAAAACTCCGGTCCACACCACAGGAGCCCACACTACCCATGCACGTGTGCAGCCCAGAACAGGGAGCCATGACCTTGGGAGCAACCTTCAACTAATGGGGCAGGGGCCGGTAGATGGAGGCGTCAGTCTCAGTCTCCAGGGGACAATCTGACAGAGTCCTGTGTGCATCGCGGGAGGTCCCAGCGGAGTTAAGACCAAGAAAAGTGACCCTGGAAACACTCTCATGATGGGGTTCCTCCTTCCCCGTCTCACTCTCTGCTCCCCTCAGTCCTGTTTCCTGGGAGCTGCTCCCAAAACCCAGGCTAAGTTGAGTTTTGGGAATCTCAGGCATTGGAGGCACCACAGATGAGGGAGCTGAGACCGAAAGAGAAGAAACACACCCAGATGCTCCCAGAAACCATGGCTATTTCTAACCAACAGTTGGTCCCTTTTTCTTACTTGCTCATACACCCTCCATTATGTTCAGGTAACTTATAGCCTGGGGCTCCAGGGACACTGGCTTTACTCAAACCAGTCATGCTAATCCCACCCCTCTTGCCAATGGCTGGTGAAGGTGAAGCCATGACACAATTTCGGCCATGAGGAAGAGGGAGAATGAGAAATATCTTCTTAAAAGTAAAAGTTTGAAGAAGTTATCTCCTGTCTTGCCTTAGGTGATTATTGAATGAGAATGTGTTGCTTGGGGCTGCAGCAGCCATTTTGTCACCTTGAGTAGACCTAATCTTGTGACCAGATAATAAAGTCAGATGCAAATGCCAAGGCAGATGACATCCAATCATGGGTTCATATTAGGTCACTAAATTAACCAACAGAGACAGCCCTACCCCAACCTCAGGTACCTCAGATAAGTTCCCAGGGGGTCCTGATCTTTCTGGGTTGCTTCTATGGCTTGCTTGAGCTTGCAGCCAGAACAACTCCAGCATCCACCAAGATACCTCTTGGTGCTACAAAGTCACATAGCATGTGGTTCTTGCCTCCCAAAGCCTGACCAAAGGTTCCTTGAGTACACATGCAGACGCCAACAAGATACAGGTTGGTCCGAGGAGAAAGACCATGTTGGGGTCATGGGCTGTGATTCAGAGGGTCTGAAATATGAGAAGGGCTAAGGCCAGAGATATGAGAAGGCAAGGAGTCGCTGAAGGCTCTGAGTAGGGCAGTGACAGAAGGAAAACTGTAACAGAAAGAGATTGACAGGGAGGGGATGCAGGCCAGCTAGGAGATTGTCCAGGACAGAGATGAGAGACCCAAACAGGTAGCAGATTCTGAGAATAAAGCACGGACCCACGGCCATTTCAAAGCAGTCAGGTCTCCAGGCAGAGTTCACTAGTCTCCTGTGATGCAACGGGCTGGGGGAACTTAGAGCAGGCACCAGTGTGCAGAGCGTACCTGGGAGAGAAGAGATCCACAGCAGCTCTCCCCACCCTGTGCCAGGAGAGAGCTGAGCTTTGCCCTCTCAGACCATGTTGTAGAATGGCCAGCAGGACTTCTGGCATCAAGTAGCCTCTGAAATCAGTTTGGCACCTCCAGAGTTCCAGAACGACTCAGAGCAACTCTGCACTTGTATGTGTGTTTGTGTGTGTGTGAGAGAGAAAGAGAGAGAGAGGGAGAGAGAGAGAGAGAGGGAGAGAGGGGGAGAGAGAGAGAAGCAGAGTATAGAGAGAGACAAGAGAGAGGGAGAAGAGAGAGATGGGAGGACAGGAAGAGGGAAGAAGGGGGAGGGGAAGGGACAGGGAGGGGGAGAGGGAGGCCTACCACCTCAGGAGCATATGCTAGTTACTTACATCCCTGAATCTCTAGTTCCCTACCTGTGTGCTAGGAACAATAATAGCTAATATTAATCAAGCTTTTAATCTGGGCCAAACACTATTCTGAGTACTTAACACACAATAACCCTCATGTCTACACACATTGCTCATAAGTTCATGATTTGAGAACTTCCAGCATCTTCTTTCCACATAGGAGGATCCCAGAAGGGATGGTTTGAAAAAGGGTGGGGCAAGACACACCCTGTCACACAGCTAACAGCAAGCAGAGCCCATCTGGAACCCGAGGCTTCAAACCACATATTTCAACCTCTCGGCTCTGCCTGGCGTGGTGTGGTGAGGACCCCAAGAAAGGACACAGTCGGCACTGAATCCAGCACTGCACAGGGGGATCCAGGGTAGTCACACAGTGCATGCCCACACTGGTCAGCTGGCCACGAGCATGAGCACAGCACAGCCATGTGCAGAGGCTCCTGCACACGCAGATGCAGATGTATGTGGACTGGAGTGTGGAGCACATAAGCCTGCTGCAGGGGTGTGACAAGGAACAAGGCAGAGCCCTGTGCAGGCCCAGAAGAACCCCTGCATCAGGCCACAAGCTCTCCAGTCAGTCCGGGAGAAAGCCACACCCCCCAGAAAGGACAGTGAGTGAAGACCAGGGAAGAGGGCAAGCCCTGGCATTGGGCAGCCAGGGTTCCCCAAAGCAACTGCAGAGCTGACCTGTGGTCCACAGCCCTTCGTGAACAGCCTTTCCACCTGACATGGTGGCCATGAACCTTAGCCAGGGGCCCTTGCCAGGCCCTAGTGCACTGAGCACAAGGAATGCAGGCTGTGGCATCCGCACACTGTTACATCACAGTCCTCTCGAGAGACGGATTACCAGACCCTGCCCACCCACCTCCTGCCTCAGAAACCCTTCGGCAGTGCTCTCAAGTATAGTACTCACCAGCACAGCACTCCTCCACCCAAGCCCCCAAACCCAGGCCAAATAAATCTGCCAGGTTGCAGCCAAGTACCCTGGACCAAATCTTATGAACCCTTTGAGAAATCCTGTTCCAAGAGAGCAACTGGGACCCCTTAGGAGCCACCAAGAGGACACTGGGTGAGGTGACACCCAAACGGTATGGACAGGCAGTAAAATGAAGACACTGGCCAGGAAACTGAGAGATCAGCCTTCTTGTCATGTTCTACTGCTAAAACTGTCCATTCAGGCAGCTCCTTCTTCTCTCAGGACCTCAGTTTCCCCATCTGCACATCAGAAGTTGGACTCTGTTGCTTGTGGGCTCCCCTTCAATGCCCAAGTTCTAAGATTCTGTTAAACACCCTTAAATACAGACTTCCTAGTTCAGCGGTAACTAGGGAATAGCAGAGTAGCAGGATCCAAAAGTACAGAGCTCCAGTGATTACAAAGAGCCCGGTGGTGACCCAAGTCTGATGGACCCCTGAGTCTGATCATGAGATGCAGGTCAAGGATAGGCACAGCACCCCCTTTTTCCGAGAGTCCTCCCTTACCTGCAAGACAAGGCTGATAGCCATGGCTTTATAGGAATAGGGTCCAGAGGCAATGCCAAAAGACACAAACAAGGCCACGGCCAAGGTCACCAGATTGGTTATGAGTTCCAGCCTCAATGCTATCCATCGCGTGGAAGACAGAAACAACAGCTGGTAGCTGTTCTGTGCATCAATAAGCCTCTTAAACCTGAGAAAGAAAGGACACCTGAAGCCACATGTATTTGTCTAACCCCGACTGCCCCAGGGTGGACTGTGACTGCTTCCTCCAGAGGTGAGTTCCCACCCCTACTCCGGAACTTGACTTTTCTTTAGGGCATTTTCCTCCCCCTTTCTCTAGGACCTGAGAGAGAACGTCACCCCAGCTGACGTCACCCCAGCACCAAAGTTGGGTCTCACTGGTTGAGGTCTGTCTATTATTCTCCTGACCTTGACCATGATTCTAAAATAGCCAAGTATCCCAAATGAGCCAGTGAGAGTGCCAAGTGCCAGGACTTGGAAGCGAGTGAAGAGAACTGGCCACTTCCTAGTATCTCTTTGCCTCAGACTGTATCTGTTCTGTCTGCAGCTGGTCTTATGGGCCTTTGCGTCTCGGTGTTGTCTGGATGAAGGCACTGCCCCAGTCTCCCCTCAGTCCTGGTGTCTGCACAGCCTATGGGTGCATGCCAGGGCCAAGGGGAGAACTGGTGCCATCATTAACCCAACACTCCAGTCAAAGGAACTCGTCTTGCATACCCCAATCTTACCCAGGCTCTGGAGCCTCTGAGAGGCTCGCTGTGCCCAGAAATCTTCCCTGAACCCCCCAGTCCTTCCTCCAGCCTCCCATGCAGCTGCCTGCCTCTCCTATGCCTTCTCTCACATCAACCCCATTTGATCACAAAAGTGTGTGTCTCTGCCTCATCTTGCACCAGACTGTGAGTTTCTTGATGTTCAGTTGGGTCTCTGCTTGGTTGATCTTCATAAGTAAGTTAGGTAAGTTTATATAACATGATTCAAACATCAGCAGTCCTCTTGGGAACTTATAATTGTCTCAACAAACACTAAGGTGGTGCATCTATGGGTGAGAATAGTGAAGAGAATCAATTGTTTCTTATTTTCTCTTATTAAAATCAGATACCTATTTAGAAGTGAAAAGCAAAAAAAAATGCAAGAAATGCTGACAAGGTAATAACTCCTATTATGAATCATTTTTATATATATATCATATCCATGGTCTTTACATTTTATAAATAGGCTTCATATCACCTACACTGTATTGCTACGAAAGTGCCACCTTAACAATGAGGTTGGCCCAGGGAAAACAATGGAATAGAATGATGTTCTTGCTGATCCAATGAAGATGAGTCTTTCCCCACATGTGGTATTCCTACCTTCCTGGTCCCCACTACCCCCTCGCACCCCCCGCCCCATCATCTGCAGATACAGCAGCGGGACTCACTGGCTGATAAAGTCTTCAGTTTTCCCGTAGATGTGGATGGAGCTCAGGCCGTGAAGACAGGTGAGGATGTGCGCGCATATGGGAGAGCGGCTCTGGCTGTCCAACCTCTTGAACACATTGATGGATCTCCTGAACGTCCTGCATGAGAATGGGTGTGAGCAGCCTCAGTCATCTACTTCCAGGATCCCATTCAAGGTTGGCCACTGTCAGGCTAGAATTGCAGCCCGGGTCACAAACCCCACTCACAAACAAAAGGATCCCACTCACTTATAGAAAACAATGCAGATAATAATGATGGTGATGGTCATCAAGAAGATGTATGGAGATAGTATGCTGATGATCAGGATGGTGGCAACCACCGTCAAGGACAGGATCAGGAACTCCTCCCCAAAGATGGGCAAGAATTGGTCCAGCTCATCCAGGTTCCCCGCAAAGCAATTCAGGAGTCGGCCTGTTGGAGTTGTGTCAAAGAAACTCATGGGACAGCGGAAAACCTGCAGGGACAAAGGTAACCAGGATCACGTGTCATTCTTGTTCAAGATTTGATGAAGACACAGCTGACCTTGGGCTCTGCCAGGGAGCAGGATGCAGTTGAAGTGTGTTCAGGGAAGACAATGAAAAGCAGCGGTTAAAAACTTAGGCTCCAAAATCAATCTGCCTGGACCCCAGTGCTCCTGCCTGTGCCACCAGCTGCTCTGTGACCTTGGACTAGTCACTTAACCCCTGTGTCTTAATGCCTTCATTTATGAAAAGGGGATGATAATGATATTTCAGAGAGTTTTTATAAAATAGTATATACTTTTGTTCATAAAAGTTTGTATACAGCCTTGTATATACACCGAAACCTCTGTGACTCTTGTAGAGTGTGAACTATGTCTTAAAGCTGCCATTTAAAAGGGGGAAGGAAGGACAGAAGGGAAGGAGAGAGGGGGTGAAGGAATGAGGGAGAGAGGGGAAGGGAAAGGGGAAGGATGGAGATGAGGGAAAGATAGAATGGGGTAGGACAGGAGGGAGAGGGGAGGAGGGAAAGAAAGAGGGAAGAGGGAGGGAGAAAGTAAGAAAAAAAGGGAGGGATGGAGATAGGGAAGGAAGTAGGGAGGGAGGCAAGGCACATAAGAAATGCTCAGAACTATACCTGCTTTGGTAAGTCTGGCACTGGGGTGACCAGTGACCTCTGGTTTGGTGTGCCCTTACACTGAACTCTTAGAATCCTAATTCCAGCAGCAGAACATCAAATCACTGCCCCATGCTCTGGCCTGCTCCCACCCATCTACTGACCCAGGAATGGTTCAACCAGTAAGACCTTCTGGAAAAGGCAAAACTGTGGCACTAGTAGACATGATCAGTGATTGCCTAGGGTCTAGGGGAAGGGAGGGATGAATATTTTGAATACAGGGCAGTGAAACTCTCTGTATGATGCTAAAATGGTACATATATGTCAGCAAACGTTTGTCAAAACCCAAAGGTAGACAAAGAGTAAAGTATGTAAACTATGGACTTTAATAATAATGATTTAACAACATTGATTCATTGATTATAGCAAATGTGCCAAGCAATACCATGCAAACCAGTACTTGAGAATTCTCCACTTTTGGCTCAATATTTCTGTAAACCAAAAACTGCTCAAACACAGCATCTAGCAATTTTCAAAGGGAGAGGGGCGGGGCCAGGGCTCAGCCTGTGGCGGCCCAGGATATAGGCCATACCTCCTTGAAGAGCTTGTTGTGCAACGCCGTGGATGCCTTCCTCGTGACCTTGGTGAAAGCCCCAGAGAAACAGATCCCCACACAGATCAAGGCCAGGGTGCTGAGGCCATATACCAGCTGGTAAAAGGGCAGCTGGGGGTTTTCCAGGATGTCCCCCAGCTCTGCAACAGTCCTGTTGTTCTCTAGGCTGCTGTTGGTCTTCAAGAAAGAGCAGAGGGTACGCAGGGTAAGAAACAGATGTGGCCTTTGTTCCTCCTGGTTCTTGGCACAGAGTTCCTAAAATAGTTCCTTAGTGGTAGAGGTATTAGGGCATCTATCGTTCTACTAGTTTGTCTCTGACTCTGGCTTCTGATAAAAGAGATTGTAAAACCCTGGAACTGTTAAAGTTATTTGAGGGGTTAGCTTCAACGTGGGAGCTGCTCATCAGAAAGACAAGCCTGAGTAGACAGGGGAGGACAGGGGAGGAGGGGACAGGGGAGACTGGACCAGTGATGGCTCATGTCTAAATGATGAAATCACCATAGAAATCCTAAAGCACAAGACTGGGGAACTTGCAGACTGGTGAATGCCAGGAGGGTGTTGCACCACAACTCCATTAGGAAAGAAGCTTCTGCACTTGGGATATTCAGACACTACCCCCCCACCATGCCTCCTTGTCTGACAAGTCCTGAGTGCATTTCACTACATTTCTTACAAGAAACAAGTACCAGTATTTCCCTAAGTTCTGTGACTCATTCTAGAAAATAATCAAACCCAAGAAGGACATAATGGGACCTCCTGATTTATAGCTGGTTGGTCAGAAGTCCAGTCTTATGACCAGGATCTGAAGTGGGGAGCAGTCTTGCAGGACTAAGGCCTTAACCAGTGGGGTCTGTGCTAACTAGGTGGCAGTAGCAGAACTGAGTTACATTACAGAATCCTCCCTTTCCGCCCCCCCCCACCACCACGTGATATCTGGAGAAGAGGCAAGTTGTTGACTGGAGGATTGGGGGGCGGGGGGAGGAGGCCTGCACCTTAGGTGTCAGAAATACTATGTGTGACTAGAGCAAAAGAGTGACATTTCTTTTTTGACGGCATCAGATCACATGAATACAGAGTAAAATTTGACAGGGAGAGAAATCCTTCTTGCAGCCACGTAAGACACAGTAGCTGGTACGAGGTGAAACTCCAAGTTAAAATCTTCATATTGGAGGCATCTGCTCTGCCCTTCCCACTTCCAGGATTAGCACCCCTGTTCCCTGTCCCCACCATCTACCTGCCTACCTGCTCTGCCTGGAGCCCAAGGCTTTCCCGCTTTCCATCACCCACTCCACCCAGCAATCCAAGCTCAACTTCTAGCTGCCCCTCCCTCAACGTATCTTGTCCTGAGGCAGCTTGTGTCTGGTGCCATCTCTTCCATCAAGCTGGAAACAGCTTGGAAAATTCGCTCTGTTATATCAGAACTTTGAGCAGGCGTATCACCTGCATCACCTGGTCCCTTTGCATCCACTGCTGCCACACAGATGGACGCCTGGAAACTTCCTGTCCAGCTTATTAGCAAGAGCGATCTCAGCTGACGCTGCTAAGGAGAGCCACTCGGGAAGTCCACAGGTTGGCTGAGAAGTCAGCACACCCTTGTGGGTCTGGCGGGTGGCTGGTGTGGCCCTGGGGTGCTGTCTACCACTGAGCCTCTCCTTGCCCCCTCCAGTCCTTGTCATGGCACATGGCGTCAGCCCCCAGGTAGACTCCCCAGAAGCTGTGTTCTTCTGTTTTTGTCAACCAAATCCCACTGGACACGTGACTCAAGAGTTTATCCAGTTGAGCACCGGAAACTCACGACACGATTCAGAGTGCCAAGTTCAAGTCCTGGCACCCTCTGACCCCAGGACCAGTTTTTTACCTCTCTAAGCACAGTGTCCTTGCTTGCAAAGGGAAGAGCGTGGCACAGACATCCACAGGGAGTTGTGGGAGGAATGAATGAACCAGGAGCATGAGGCGGAGCACTAGGGACCCTCACCGGGGCAACTTCATGAAAGCCCCCCCCCTTGATCAAACTTGATCTGGCTCCTAGGGGCTGGGGCGTACCTGCCAGAGGAAGCTCACACTGCTGAGGAAAATGGGCTCTTTCTTCCAGCCAGGCCCTGGTGCTGGCCCGGACCTACCTGCCTGAGATCATAGACAGAAACCTCGGGAGTGTGAGTGCAGCTCTCAGGCAACCCAGTGCTCGGGACATCATGGGAGAAACTAGTTGCCCGTGTGCAAAACCTGAGAAGTCAAGTTCAACTAGCAACAGCACCTCTCAGGGAGTGTGTGCTGTGCTGTAGGAGGAGTCGGGCTGTGTCCTAGACAGGCCGTCATCTCCAAATTCGGAATTCCGGTCCCAGTTCTAGTCTGATGGGCCCAGATATGCTCCTGTGAACTCTCCTATGAAAGGCCTTGTGCCCATCCTGCGGAAAACCAGGCCCCTTCGTTCTATGCCAACAGCCACAGACCATGCCTCCGCAATGCCTCCTCTGAGCCTCTCAAGCCCCATATGCCCCCCCCAGGCCCCACAGTCCCCCACACACCCCCAACTCAGCTCTGAACAAACGAGCGAAGTGCAGCACCACCTTTGCTGTCAGGAGTAACAAAATACTGTTTTCCAGCTTAAGTCATGTCAGCTGTGCTGGCCTTTGTCACAGCCTCCCAGCCCCCAGCAAGGTGAGCTGAGCAGGATTTTGCAGAGCTTAGTGAGGAAGCAAAACAACGCAGCAGTTGGATGCTAAAGCGCATCTGCCTGAGGACAGGAACCTCCGGGTCTCGTTCCAACCAGACTGCTCATTCTGCGACCACAGGAGGCAGAGCCAGCAAAGAGCCTCCTGCTCTGCCCCTAGAGGTGCTCTTGAAGCCCCAGGTATTACTGCAGCAGGTCATGAGCACCTCTGGGTCTCTAATGCGCTAGCTCACACTGGCCCAAAGATTAAGAATTCACCCCACTGCACATCAGGCACCGAAGCACCCCCACCCCCACCATGACACTCACCCCTGAGCCTTGCATTAGCCAATAGCTCAGCCACCAGAAGTTGAAGGTCGTGAGGAAGATGACAGCCACCATGAGCAGGAAGACCAGGCTGGAGACGACACAACCTGCAGAGCAGAAGGGGGTGCTGGCAGCCGCTTAGGAGCTGATCCCACACTTTGGGATCCTCCTTTGGGTGCCTGGAAGACTGGAAAGAACTAGGTTTCCAGATCAGAAAGCCCTGGGTTTGAATCCTGGTGCTGTGCAAGGTACTTACAAGCTGAGTACTCTGGGCCAGGTGCCAGCTGTCAGTGACCACCCGCTTCCTGACCTATGAAATGACCATCGGCTACCTGCCTTGCAAGGCTGCTCCGAAGATAACAAGGCAACGTGTGTCGAGCACCCAGCCCTGTGCTTGACATGCACACTGGACTCTAGAGAAGTTAGTTGTCCTAATGCAGAACCTGAGGATTCATTTTAAAAAGAACAGCAGCAACCACTCAGGGAGCGTATGCTCTGATGCACTAGGTGTCAGGCGTTGTCTCAGACGTGTATGTGTCATTTCTGAGTTAGGAATTCCTGTCCCAGTGCAGAGTCTCCAAAAAGTGAAATAACCTGTCTGTCATGAAGCTGGTTGCTGGTGGGTCTGGACTGGAAAATTTCAAGGATGGGGAATGCTAGATGAGCCACTCCTCCAACACCTCCCCTAGGACCAGCACTCAGCCCACCTATCAGGTACCTATGCCCATGTCTTCTGAATTCTATGCTTCCTCCAAACCCCAGCCAAGGGCCACCACCTACACTGATGACCCCGAGTTGACACCTGCCCCAGAGACCTCTGTCACTGTCTGCCAGATGCAAATGTCCCAAGTCAGCCCAATTCTAGAGTCGGTATTAGGTGGCTTTATGTCCCCTTCCCTCTAGGGGTGGGCGCAGAGCCAGGATCATACTAGGTACCTTACAAATATGGATGAATTGTTTACTTAATTCTTGCATCTATTTCACAAGCATTTGCTATTCCCCTGCCCTAGTTCCTGCATGGATGCCCATGGCAGAAAGGACGGGACTGATGAGCACCTAAATTCAGTCTATCTCTTCCTGCCCCAGCGAGACAGAGACACCCCTTACATGGGCTAGGTGTCAGTGTCAATGAAAAGTAGAAAGTTCGCATGGAGTTAAAATGACCCTCAAAAATCCTTTAAACTACTCCAAAGTACAGAGCTGTACATTTGACCCTGTGCATACGACAGTGTGGAGTTACACATGTGTCAATATGTTGATGTACACCAGACAATAAAACAGTAAGTTTTGGGATCTCTCACTGCTATCTGCCTTCAGAAACATATTTTAGCACACGCCAAGACAAAACTGCACCAATGTAACTCTGGGGTGGGGGGGGGTGTTACTATTCACTATTCTTTTCTTTGCCAATTCTTCAAATACCACTGGCAACCCTTGCCACCAATTCCACAGTCACAGTATGAAACAGAATGTGTATATTGACAGTTTTCTTATTTTCTGTGTTCTTGACGCTCTGCATTTGGGGCCTTCCTCCTGGAGAGGCGGCTATCCTAGGGCTACCTAGTTCCTAGACACAGCAGATAACTCCCTCTAGGTTACCTTGGACTCAGGAGCCAGCCAATGAGGATCTCTGCACAGCAAGTCAATGTCCCTCTTGCCTTATTCACCTTAAGCCAGAATGGCTAAGGACTAACTCCTAGAGCCCACAGGCCCTTGAGACCTATTAGCCTATCCAATCCAAGGCTGACTCAGTGCACCGACCCTGCCTTATCTAGTCCTTCCCCACAGAAACCCCTAGTAGGACTTCAGGCCCTGCCTTCTCTTCTCACCCTCTGCCTCAGGTCATCTCTGGCCCCTGCTCAAGTGACCGGGCAGTGGTGCCATACCTCATGAAAACAATTTCAGCACCTGTATGTATAGCCATCCATGACTAAAAGAAGGCCCAGGTACATCTTAAAACCATCACCAGGAAAATATAACTTCCGGCACTGACTTGTAGTGTGGCTGAGTTTGCACATTAAACCCAGAGAGGGCATGACTCTCTGTACCCCTCTACTGAAGGGGAGTCCAGCCAGACCAGCCTCAAGGGCAGGGCCAGTGGGAGAAAGAGTCAGGTGTGGGGACATTGCAGATCATACCTCCAGCTGCCTGGATATAGCGGTAATAGATGCTCCATGACAGGGACCCTTCTTCCATCTTCTCCTTCTTTGTGAGCTGATTTTGCAGCCCTGGATCTTGTAAGAGAAGAAAGAAACTGTGTATCTCCCAATCAGAAGCATCTCCCTCCAGAATTCCAAGGAGACTTTGCAAAGCCTTCTACCCCAATCCCAAACCCCTTTAGCCTTTTCTGGTTTCCTTGCCTTCCAGCTGGTGTGCCCCCACCTAAATCTGGATCCAATTGGCAGGTTTTCCATGGAAGACTCTGTAGACTCTCTATCTTTGAACTAGACTCCAAGGTCCAGAAAGGGGGTCAATCTCCAGCCATTCAATACACCCTGGGGTTCCTAAGAGCTTGCTGGGTTGACAGGAAGAAGGCAAAATTGAAGAAAGCAATACCTGGGACCAGAAAGCTTGGGTTCTAGAATTCTTATATGATACTGTGCAGGCTCAGGAAAATCACTTAACCTCTCTGTTTCCTCACCTGACTACTGGCATGCTTGTGAATTATTGTTAATATACTTTGCAGGAATATACTTCTAACACCAACCTAAAGTAGACTCTAGGCCTAAAGTAGGGCAGGGAGACTAGTGTTAGTAGACAATGTGTATGCCAAATAGTCACCCAGGGAAGTGGCACTGTGAAGAATATCTGTTATTTCTGCCTGACCTTTTCCTGTCCTCTGATAACAACACCCAGGCTATTTTTCACTGGAGAAGGATCTCTTCCTAGAAATTAAATCTTGAGGGAATTCACTAGGATGGAAAACATCTGGAACAGGTTTTCTTCCAAAAGCCAATACCAAAAAGACCAGAAATAACAGGTAATGGAGAGGATGTGGACAAAGGGGAGTCCTTGGGTACTGCTGATGGGAATGCAGACCGGCCCAGCCACCAGGGAAAACAGTATCTCAAAACACTCATCTCAAAATATTAAGAGTGGATCTACCTTTGTGACCCAGCAATTCTACCCCTAGGATTAGAGTACTCCTCCCTAAAGAATGAAAATGCACTAAATTTGAGGGAATACATGCATTCCATGTTTATTGTGGCACTGTTTTCAATAGCCAAGCTTTGGAAATTAAATTCCCCCAAACAGACAGGTGGATCAGGGAGATGTTGCATATACGTACAATGGAATGCTACTCAGCAATAAAAAGACACCCTCTTGCCATTTGTGACAACATGAATGGAACTAGAGGGGGGCTGGGGGGCTGTGCTCAGTGAAATAAGAGTGAAATAAGCCAGAAGAAGACAGACTGCTCATGGAGTGTGCACTGCGATTATTTCACCTATGATGCACTTAGAGGTGAAACTTAGAAAGCAAAACAAAGGATCAGATAAAGACAAACCAATAACAAATGCTAGAAATCTGACTGCAGAACTGAGGCTACAAGAAGATGAGAAAAAAATGGGGAGGAAACACAATGAGCTGTGAGGGTTTTGGTGGAGGGGGTGTTATGGTGAAAACACCTGAAGGAGGGATATTCTATATCCCAGAACACAAACAATTGCAAGCACACCTCAATTAAAAGAAAGAAAGAGTTCTATGTCTCTTCCTATTACTTGGACCCCAAGGTTGCTGAGGTCGGTTCGTCAACCTTTTCTTGCATTCTGTGAACTACAGCCTTTCCTGCCAAAATATTATTTCTTTTGCCCAAATAAGTCTCTACTCTTCATAGTCAAAAACTCTTGGTGACAGGTGCTAACATGTTGCCAGGAATTGTTCTGGAGGCTTCCTACACCTGACCTCATCTAATCACTACCAGAATCCTGCAAGATAAGCACTGTCATCTCCACATCTGCCAGAAGGGCTCAGAGAGGTTAAGTGGCCTGGCCAAGGTCACACACTGTATAAGCAGCAGAGTGGGGGCTCATATACAGCATCTGTTTTACTTTAAAAATGCACACAAGGGCACATGGTGATGGTTTGCAGGTGAGCTAGTGGCAGGAGAACTATGGGGACAATGATGTAAGAAAAAAATTAATTAGAAGAATCAATCAATAAGTAAACGGATAAATAAAGAATGGAGCTCCTTCCATTCCTCTACCCTGTCTCAAAGCAAAGCAAGGTCGTGAGTTCCTGGACATCAGGGACTGAGCCAGTCATTTCTGATTTCCAAGTATTCATACTCAACAAATATGTTGTGACTGACTGCACAGATGCCCTGCGAATCTCAAATCTGTGCCCTCCAGACCCAAGCTAGCCTGACTATTCTACACTCTCCCCAAACACCCTCTTTCTGGATCCTTCAGGGCTCCTGTGCAGCACAGTCCAGACCCCAAAGCCCTTAAATACTTAAATACTTGGACCTGTAACCTACATGTTACATCTAGGCTTCCCAGCAATAGGAACATGGCTGCTCTGGGATGGGGGAGGAAATGCCAAGTACGCAGGGACGGGTATGGGCATGCAGATGTTCTCACCATGTTCCCCAACACCATTACCAGCATGTTCACTGAGCAGCTCTTCCTGAGTGGGAATCCCAGTTTGACCCTCCACCCGTGGCTCTTCTGCCATCTCAGCTGTGTCCTGCAGCCCGCCCTGTGGAGTAAGCACATGCAGTGGATGTGGAGGTGCTTCATGCCACGGGAATCAAGGGCGTGCAGGAGTAGAAATCACCTGCGTGGTTTTCCTCAACATCTTCTGGATGAGGCTGGCATATGGTCCCTTTTTCTGTATTAACTCACTGTGAACTCCTTCTTCACAGATTTTCCCATCTTCTAGCAAAATGATCTGGTCACAAAACTCTAAATACTAAAGGGTCAGAAGAAATAAGTTCTTCAGTAAGCACATGAAAAGATTTCGATGCCATTGCAGAAAAGGAAAATGTGAGTTTAAACCAAGACAAATTACCACCAGGTTGGTGAAAATCTCCACACTGACTACCCCATACTGGTGATGATGGAGATAAAGGGAACTCTCACAGTGCTGGAGAAGGGGCTGGTGAAGAGAGAGGCACACCTACTTTCAACCTGACAGCATCTGAAGATTTCTGAAGAATTCTGAACCAATAATTGATTCCAAAAACTCTGCCCTTAGAAAACTCTCAAATATGTGCATCAAGACACAGGCAGAAGGACAGACACAGAAACAGCTTTTTGTAAAAGTGAGAAGCAGGAGAGACAACCTACATGTTCACCCTAGAAAAAATAAACTCCAGTATGGTCAGACATTGGAAACTAAACCAGCTCAAGATAACCCGAGATACATGCATCATCATGGAATAGTTCAACAAGGTAATGTTGAGTGGAAAAGGCAAATTACCAAAAGATATAGAAGGGAAAAGAGCAATTCAATAAAGCTTAAAGGTTTATCTTTAAATACTATGCCTTTACGCTGTCTAGAGATGCAGCATGTGCTGTAAAAGCATAAAGATACTCTGAGGACAATGAGCAACCAGTTGAGACCAGTGGCAGAAAGTAGAGTAGAACCTGCCAGGTTCACAATTACTTGTTTGATCTCCGTGGTAGTCACATTGGGTTCCATTAGATTATTTCCTAGACCTTTCTTATGATGTAATATTTTATACCAAAAAATAAGAAGCCCAAAACAGAAAAAGCAATAACAATAGTAATGTTTGGAGTCCAAGGTCATGTATGAAAGTATGATTATCTACAGAGGGAGTCCCAGGGCTGGCTTCTGCACTTGATGAGTAAGCCAAACTTAGGGGATTCTCCTATGAAGGATTTTTTTCCTTTTTTAAAAAAATAATTTCCAAAGCAAGAGACCACCCACCAAATGTTGAAGGTCAAGGAAATCTTAAAATATGATTTCAATTCTCACCAGTTACAGAAATCTTTCCCCAGCCTATCTTCTCCCCATGGAAAGCAGAAGCAATCCACATTCCTTATTAACACTTGTTGAGTTTGGGGGTTTTTGGGGGGAGGGGTGGAGGGAGGCTCGTCTGGAGTGAAGGGATAGCAACTGTGGAGATATAAAGGAATACCAGTCTGAAGGCTCGTCTGGAGTGAAGGGATAGCAGCTGTGGAGATATAAAGGAATAGCAGTCTGAAGTAGGTCCTAGGAACCCATTATCCATCACTCATGCCAGGAGCCCAGTCACCTGCAGCTGGTGGGTGACCAGGACGATCGTCTTTCCCCGGAGCATCTTCTTGATACACCCTTCAAAGATGTGCTTCCCCACGTGGGCGTCCACGGCCGACAGGGGGTCGTCCAGCAGGTAGAGCTCACGGTCCGAGTAGACAGCCCGGGCCAGGCTGATGCGCTGCCTCTGCCCCCCCGAGAGGTTGAGACCCCGCTCCCCAATCTGTGAACACATAGTCCAGAGGGTGAACCAGGGCAGCGTGCTCAGACCAACCAGGTGGGCAGGCATGACTGACTGAACCCCCCACCCCCAGCTCCTGGACACTTCATGATTTGACCCCCCCCAACACTTAAAAAATGTTTTTCAAAATGTATAGAGGATTAAAAAACTGGTGTTCCAGTAAGACTGGCCCACATCCAAAAAACAGGCAACAAGTGCTGGTGTGGATGTGGAGAGAAAGGAACACTCTGACACTGCTGGTGGGAATGCAAACTCGTTCAGTCACTATGGAAAGCAGTGTGGAGGACCTCAGACTAATGAAAATGGATATACCATTCACCCAGTAATTGCTCTCTTAGAAATCTACCCAAAGGAGACCTTAATGTGGGTACAAAGGGTCGCCTGTGCTCAGATGTTTATTGCAGCACTATTTATAATTGCAAGGACATGGAATCAACCCAAATGTCCCAAAACAGATGAATGGGTGAAAAGAATGTGGTATATATACACAATGGACTATTATACATCAATTAAAAATGAGAAATTTGACTATTTTATGATAACATGGATGGATCTAGAAGAAATCATATTAGCAGAAACAAGTCAGAAAGAAAAAGACGGAGACCAAATGGTTTCACTAATATATGGGACTTAGGGAAAACAAACAAAAGGCCAGGAGGAAAGACAAAACAAGCTAACAACCAAATGAAAGTACACAACTTGGTGTGGGGGGGGGGAGAGGTGGGAATGGTCAGGGAGGGAAGGCAGTGGGTGAACCCTGGGGATTACAAAGATGTGACATTTATATATAAGTAATTTAATATAAAAAAAAACTGGTGCTCAGTGCATTTGAATTTTGTCACTTCTAATTACATACAATTTTTCTAAGTCTATTAATTTCCTGAAAGGCATATTAAACTGTGAACTGTTTAGATAATTAGAGCCATCATTCATTCCTAAGAAAGAGCATGGTCTTCTGTTTCACCAGTTTAGAACTCCCACGACAGTGACTGTCAGCTTGCAGGGTCATCAGCCTGGCTTGTCTAAGACTGTTTGCACCAAGTACAATTGCTCCACCAGGAAGAACTTCAAGGCTGCAGGTGGAGGTGAGGGTCGGGGGATGAGGAAGGCAGCGCCACTACTGTGGTGGGATGAGCACCTTCAACACGGCTGTCTGCAGCCCCCAGGACACCACTGCAAAGGCACCATGACAAAGGAGCCAGGGATGCTTGCCCCCCACTCACCTCTGTCAAGTCTCCGAAGGGCAGAGTTTCCAGATCCCGTTTCAGGGAGCAGCAGTGAAGCGTCTGAAGGTACCTGGGAAGGACCTGGAGTTGGAGAGGGGGCCAGACCCCTTCTCAAGTGTGGAAGGGTCAAGACTGTGGGCAAGTTCCAAGCAGAGCAATTTGGACTTGACCTTGTGCTTACGGATAAAGGCCTGGAGGATTTTTCCTATTCCCTTCCTTCTTCCGTTTCTTGTAGTCTAACATATGCCCTTGACATCAGAACAGAAAGGAAAGAAGGACAGTGCAAGGTGACTCTGCATCTTTGTGCCTCTGTTGCTGCCTTGGATTCAGTCCCTATTCCAGTTTCTGATGCATTTTTTCAAAAAGAATTTAGTTGTATGGGTCTTAGGCAACATCTATAGGTTTACGTTGTTTGAATGGCATTTGGTCTGGGTTGTTTCTGATCTTTTGCTACTTTGACCAGTGGATCTTTGTGTTTGTGGGTGAAGTTTTGCATCCAATACCTAGCAAGGGGATTTGCTCTATCAAAGGGCAGGTGAGTTTTTATTTTCCAACAAATATGTCCCAACTGCCTCCTATGAGCTCTATTAACCTGGAAGCACAGAGCAGTGACAGGATGGGAGCCATGCTGCAGACATCTGTCCCTGAGAGCCATGCACAGGAGGGGACGGGTGGAGATGGAGCTGGAGAAATATGGGAGAGGATACGAGGGAGGAACAGTGAGACCAGTTCAAGCAGAGGATTACATGGAGATGGCAGAGAAGGGTCATGTGCAAGAATATACAAGATAGTGAGAAGACAGAGTTGTCTGGTGAGAGACTAGAAATGGAGGGGGTCAGAGAAGGGGCGTCAGGTCCCCAGGGTGCACGCTGTATGGTGTTGTTAAACTGACTTGGGAGATTAGGGAAGAATTAGGGACAGGGAGGTTGGGGGGGTGGGTAACAGGATACCTTTGCATTGTCAGCAAACTGATATTGAGGAGCTACCCATCAAGAGGGCCAGGTGCACGTCTCCATGTCACTTGCCCCCAGCTTGCAGGTTGCAGAATCAAGCAAAAGAGGCCAGAGCCACCACAGTCAGAAGCACAGATGTCACTTTACCCTTGATTAGCAAGTATGTGTCTCAAGCAGGCCAAACCCAGGGCCCTGGGCAGGAGAGGTGGCACAAGGCAAGGGGGCCCTTGGGGTCATGAACCTATCCCCTCTACATGTGCTACCTCCACACCTCATCTGCTTTACCTTTTTTCTTAGGAATTTAAGGACTTAGTTAATCCAAAAGTTTAAAAAGTAATGTTTTAAGAGAGGGAGGTTGATTTTGAGTCTAAAGCATCTAACACTTAAGGTGAAGTTGCCTGAAAGTCACTGAGTTTAAAAGGTGGCCCTGTCCTTCCAGCTGTGAGACTCTGGGCAAATGATTTCCTCGTGAGGCTTCAGCTGATTCAGGGAGAACATGGATGTGCTAAGCATCTTTCTTTCACAGTGAGGTGGAAGTACAGTGATGCCAAAAAGCACACCCACCGCAGGTGTCAGTGCTTGTTAAATTATCAGTAGCAATTAGGGGGTCCCTCCCCCAAACCAGTCACATGCCCCATATGCCTCCCTGCCCTCAGGAGTCTTACCGGGCCTGGTCATAGTGGCTCCCCATGAGGATGTTCTCCCTGATGGTCCCCCCGATGATCCAGGCTTGCTGAGGGACATAGGCCAGGCTTCTGTGCACCCCCACCGAGCCCTCCAGCAGATGCATCTGCAGTGGAATGAGTCCAGTCTCAGGATCGGGGGACAGATGCTGCCCAGCTCAGCAGCCAGAGCCCAGAGCACCAAGGCCACAGGATCCAGGAGGTTCTGTGTAACAGGACTGGTGGCAGGGTCTGCCGGCCACCCGGTGAGTGAAAGCAAACAACCCTGAGAACCAGGGCAAGTAGCTGGAGCTAAGTCAGACCAGTTCCTGCTGGGTACAAACTCAAGGCTTCGAAAAAAGCCACACTTTTCTGTCTTATCACCCAGTCCCGTTCCCCAGCAAGCTTTGCTCCATGTGCTTCAAGGTGAGAGGGCAAATTCTGACTCATCTCCTCCCATCCCTGGATTAGGAGCTTGGGAAGAGAAGCAGGCAGAATTATCACGAACGTTAGGTGTGATGGTGCCATCAGGGCTGGATGGAAAATGTCCCTATTTCTTGGATAGCACAATGAGATACCTAGTTGGGAAAGGCTCATAGTAAGTAAAATAGTTCCCGGAAATACATGACATGGATGCTATCAACTGCCAAGTCAACCTGGTGGCTAGACAGGTCTTCATTGCAGCGTTCTTCCTGCTTCTCTGCATAATAAGTTGCAGGACACACATAAAAACGTGAGGAAGATTGTTACGCCTATACGCCGCCCAGCATGGGGCCCCACGCCTTTGCTTTCTTTTCCTATACTTCTCACTTCTGATTTGGAGCCAGGCTCTAATTAATAAAAACATAATTTTTAAACAGCATCTTTCGGGTTTGACTTTATCAGGAGAAAAGTGGGCCCTTGGAAGAGGAGACTGACAATCCACTAGCCTGGCAGGAAGAGGGCCTGAGAGGAACGACAAGGCATGCTCATCAGGTGGACCTGGGGTTCCAGCCCGCTCCGCACCCCCCTTATCTGCCATCCCTCCTGGGGCCAGCCTCCTCTCTGAGCTTCCATGACCCTCAGGTGGACTGACCCTCACAACTGCACCTGTTTTGGGATGTCCTCGTAGGGTGTTTGCAGGGCTCAAGCCATTGGCACTAGCCTAGTGTGTGAGTACCATTAAAACCATTTTTGCCAGTTTTGGAAAGTGGATTCTGTTTCTCTCCAGTTGCCTATAAACTGGGGCGAGGCCATCATGTGTGCAGAACAAAGAAATGAGTGGTCCGACTGCAGTGTGAGGAGAGAACAGCTACTGATGACACAGCCGCATTCCCAGAAGGAGATGAGTTTGGGAGACAGGATGGAGGCATAGTGGAATAAAATGGGATAGCCGTAAGTTCTCTCAGCAAAGTGGGAAGGAGGGGTGATGGGCAAAGATAGAAAGGGGAGAGAAGCCCTGCGAATGGGGTGAGGCTGGGGTTGAGAACCCTGGCGGGGAGGGTGGCTATGAACAGAAAACAGGTGCTATGGCCATATTGATGTGTTGCTCACTAAGAAGCCTGCAAGGTAACCTCAGCTGTTTGGGGACTTGGGTCTGGGGTTTAGGGACTCTGGAGAAAGGATAAGCTGACCTGCAAGTCCACATGGCTGCAGACAGAGCAGACCTCAAGAATACCCTGGCATGCAACTGGGTATTCAGGTTTCAAGGGCAGCACAGCCAGAGGCTTGTAAATGACTGTCCTATGCATGGCGAAGGCCTCCTTTCACCCACCCACCCCACCTCTCCTCTCTCCCACCTCTTCCTTTTCCCTCCTGCCTTCTCCTCCCCATTTCCCCAACTCCTTCCCCCTCTCTCCCCTTCATCCCTCCTCCCTTCCCCTCACCTCCCTAATCCCTCCCCCTCCTCCCCTCTCTATCCTCCTTCCTCCCTCCCCTTCTCCTCCTCCTCCTTTCCTCCCCTTTTTCCTCTCCCTATTTCCCTCCTCCCTTTTCCCTCCTCCTTTTTTCTTCTTCCCTCCACTCTCCTTGGTCTTTCTTCCCCTACATTTGCAGTACTATCGCACAAGAAATACATGTCCCAGACTAGTTTGTCTTTGTGAAGTGATTTTAACACCAGATTAAACATTGAGACCCCTATATCATTATAGGGGTGACTATAATGATGACTGATTACAAAACATGTAATCAGTGACTGATTACAAAACATGATGGGGGAGCAGAGAAGAGAGGAGGCAGGCCCACCCATGTGGCTCTCAGGTGAGGAACAAGCATTTTATAGCTCATCCCCATCCCTTGGCATATGCTTAACTGTTTTCTTTTTCTTATAATTATCATCATTGAGGTAACACTGGTCTATGGTACCATATATGATTCCGAGGGGCAATGCCTCCTCAGATACAGCACCACACCATCACACCACTAGAGCACCCACAGCCCTTTAACATAAACCACCAAGCCCCCTTCCCAATGTGTTTCCCCATCCCACTGTCCCAGTGGTGAAATGCTACTCAGCTGTTAAAGCAAAGGAAAGATGGTCTCTGGCCATTTGCAACAATATGGATGGACTTGCAGGGGGCTAGGCTCGTGAAATAAGCCAAAGGAAGAAAGACAAGCACCAGATGATTTCCCTCATGTGTACAATATAGAGAAACAAAGGAAAGACACTAACAACACTAAACCAGAATGAAGCCTAAAGTATGATTGCAAAATTCAACTGTCTTCTATTTGCAAAAATGCATTGGTTCAGATCCCTTTGAGGAGGAAGGTGCTGGCGTGACTTCCTGGAGAAAATGAGCTTGGGGGCATCTGACCTGACCATAGGGATGATACAGGGTAGTGACATAGTTGAAAATTGAATAGGCACCAAAATGCCCTGGTGGGCGGAGTTGGAAAGAACCAAGAGAGAAAATGGGAAGCGAGAAGAGAGGGTGGAGATAAAAAGGGAGAAGTGGCGAGAAAAAAAGGAAAGAAAGGAGACAAGAATAGTGGACTGAGAGAACAGGACCACATGGCCTGGCCAGGGGAAACCCCCTAAGGAGTGAGCTGATGGTGGCGAGAAGCCAATGTGACCGGCAAAATGGTGGCCAGTGTGGAGAGTGTGGCACCGCAGCAAGGTGGCCTGGAAAGCTGGTACCCGGAGATGGCCAGGGATTTGGAAAGCTGATTTGTGCATCAGCAATTGTGGAAGAAGTTTGAAGCACCTTGGGAAAGTGGAGCAGCGCGGAACACTAGAGAAGAAGCAAAGAGAAGATGCCAGAGAAAGACTGGACTTTGTGAAACTGCCTCTGAGGTTTAGAGGGGCAAAGGGGCACCATCTTTTTCTGTGTTTGGGATTTTTGGACTAAATGGTGACTGGGGTAAGATAGCTGGCCACTTACGGCTTTGAAAACTTTCATTTTTCCTGGTTAATTTCCTTGTAGATAAAGCCCTGTTGTTGAACTACGTTTGAGTGGCAACTGCTGTGCGTGAGTGAGGGAACCTGAGTGTCAGAAGCCACATTTTAAAAGTTTTTTCTGCCCCTGTGGTTTTGTTGGTTATAGGCTTTTGCCCCTCTTAACCCGATATCAGGGGGAAGTGTGTCAAGGGCCACCTGCCACTTACCTCCCCCAGCAAGGCTGACAGCAAGCTGCTCTTTCCACTCCCCGTGTTGCCACAGACCCCTAACATCATGCCCTGCAAAACCAAGGAGGGCAGGAATTAGACTTCACCAGCTTCCTGCGCACCCAGGCAGGTCTAGGGTTTAAACAGAAAATGACAAAGAAGAAACAAAATCACACACCCCCATTGTCTCTTAGACCAGCCAAGCTCCGGAGGAGTTTTGGGTTCACCCTACAGATTTGGGATGAGACAATCTCAAAAGAAGGGAAATGGACAGGGGTTCATGGGCAGGTGGGTCTCTGGGGCATGAAACCCCATTCAGATTAACATCTGTTCTATGATTCTGGGCAAGTCACTGAGCCAACCTGAGTCTCAGCTTGCTCATCTTTAAAATGTTAATAAAGCAAGTCTCACATGTGTTCACTCGTTCATTCACTTATTCATCCATCAAGCAGTCATTTGATTTTTTTCTATGTACCAAGTGATAAAGAAAAGAACTGACATGCTAGTGAGGCATGTGAACCAGGAAATTAATAAATAACATCAGATGGTGATGGAAGATGCAAGTAAAATGAATGTGGTTACGATGACAGAAAGTTTGGGGTGAAAGTAATTTTAGATGAGTTAGCCAAAGAAGGCATCTTAGCCGCTGACACTCTGCTGAGATCTGAGTGACAATTAAGATCCAGGCACTAAAAGACCTGGAGCAACAATGCTTTAGGCATATGCAAAGGTCCTGGGCAGGCGCCAGTTGACCTTCAGCAGACCTGTAAGAGGCTGAGTGTGGGTGATGCAGACAGCATGAATGGGGGAAGGAGACAGAGGTATAGGAAGAGCACTGGAGGAAACCTGGAGCTCAGTGAGAAGTCACAGATTGCTTTGATTGAATTGGTTTATGTTGAAAAAAGACCTGCTTGTTCCCCAAATGTAAGAAACTGTATACAGGCAAACATGGAGGCAGAGAGACTAGACAAGAAGCTGGTAGAGGAGCTGGGGAGTGCAATGGTGACTGGACCAGGACAGGACCGGGGCAATGGTGAAAGGGAGTTGGTCAGGAGAGAAGATGAAGTGCAGGTCTCTTAGGACTGAATTGGTAGGAGGAAGAGAAACAAATGACCTTTGACTTACAAGTTCTTAGGTGCAGGAAAGATGGTGGTAAAGGGGAGGACTTAGGGAGTAGGTCAGAGAAAGTGATTTCTGATTTCAGTTCCTTTGGAACTGTGCTCAGTAGGCACAGAAGCAGGGGTACTGACACAGGCAGTTGAATCTGGAGTTCAACGGAGATTTCAGAGCTAGTGAAAACAGCAGAGATGGAGTTTAAAGCCATGAGATTGAGGTGCTTTCCAGGAGAGAGTGTGTGAATGGGTTATGGATATGAGATATTATTATCTACTACTCTTGACACTCATCTATTTTATATATACCTATAGATAGGTATAGATTGATATCTATGTTATTATTAGATAGTGTTATCTATCACTTGATGCCAAGAGCATGCAGAGGAGAGCAAGGCAGGAGGAGCAAGTAGAGAAATAGCTCTTGCTGACACTAGGCAAGGAGTCAGATGGGGAGTTCACATATTCAATATGGGGGACAGCGCTTGGCACATACCAGAGGCTGAATAAATGTTAGCTCCCTCCTCTCCTCCATTCTGTGTCCTGGGTCCCTCCAAGGACCAGCACACAGTTCTGTGTCTTGCTATTGCAAAAACAGTTATAGAAAACCAATACCTTCACCTTGATGTATGATAAGACTTCCTGTATTTACCTTCCGAGAAAACCTTACATTTTAAAGGGCAGTTTGCAGAGGGCAGTTAACTAGGGAAATGATCTGTCAGGCCCAACAACTAGCCTGGAGCCCCAAACATCTGGCAGTTGGCTGGCCCCAAGGAAGACTACCTTAGTCACGACCAGGTTTATCTTGCGCAACTCTGGACCCAGGCTGCCACTTCCGCCCTCTGCTCTGGGGGCTCCTGGTGGAGGCTGGGTTCCAGGCATCCCCTCAGGAGCATGGCCATTCCCCTCGGGCTCCAACCCGCCATTGACAATCCCAGAACAGGTCTTCCTCCAGGATAGGGTGGCCTGTTCCATCACGATTGCTTTGCTGGGGTCCTTCACTGCCTGGATGTAGCAAGTTGGGTTCTGCTGGAGGAAGAATCTCTGTACAGACAAAGAGAAAGGAGGAAGAATTCAGTCCTTCAGCCCAGGGAGAACATGGACTTGCTTACCCACATGCCTCTTGGTCAGGTTTAGGAGCTTCTGATGAACTGTGAAGTCTGCGACGCCACCACCTATTAGGAGGGCAGTTTCTGGAGGCAAAAATCCCACAGGTAGGCTTTCCAAATTGCACACCGGTGGGCCACCTTCACATACACCAACCAGCACCAGCAGCTAGTTTGTTTCATTTTTCATAACCCACATCAGTCTCATCTTAAATAATAACAGCCATTGAATGTACGTATATGTATGTAAGTGATAACAGCTATTGTATCCATGCACAGTTATCTTATTTAAATTTTATAAGGCTGTGAAAAGTAAAAAGGTTTGCCCACACCGTGGGAGATGCTGGGTAATTCTGGGAGTGTCACCACCAGGAGCCCCCAGAGCAGAGGACAGAAGGGGTAGCCTGAGTCCAGATTTGCACAAGATAAACCTGGTAGTATCAAAGATGGCCTCTCTAGAAGTGACCATCCACTGGTCCCTTCTCTCTACCCCCATCTTCCTACCTGTAAAATAGGAGTTAGTCCACAAGCATTCTAGTATTTCAAAGGGTGGGTGGAAAGTATGATCTCATTAAAGCCAAATTATATTCGCATACCTCTACCTAGAGATAAGCTTCAAAAGAGACCTAATAGGACACTTACTGGCATTTTGGAAGGCGGCTGTACTCACCACTGTACCACAAATGCATGTATTGACATTTCCAACTAAGGACTTAGCTCCACATAAAATGTGCTGAGCAGTTTTTATTCTCTGTACCTTTCTGCATTGTCTGAATTTTTCACAATGAGCACACATGATAGAAAACTAAGAAGCTATTTTCAAAGGAAAAAGAAGAGGTGTTCTATTTCTTTATTGTTTTATTGATCCTCAGGAATAACAAATTCACTATCCTATTTGGGTCAAGGCAGCCATTGTTGGGAATTGCATGACCTCCTTTATTCTGTTCCACAAGTTGGGCACTTACTTGTTTATAGTTATTTCTCGCTACACACATAATGAGTATCAGGGAGCTCACCACTGAAGCCAGAAGCTCTCAACTCAACTGCTAATGGAGTTACACAGCTCTGGACCTTGGTGCCTGCAGGAAGGATGGCCCAGGACCTGATCCCTGCCAGCCCCCTCCCATCCTGGCCCTTACATCCCTCCGAAACCACCTTCTCTCCCTCGCACTCTCTAGACATATGCCTCTGATCTCTGAGCTGTCTCTCCAGATCCTCACTTCCCCATGTCTGCCCACCCTGCAGATGAAAACAGGCACAGAAAGGGAAGGTGAACTCAGGGCACTGGCGGAAGGAGAAGGGCAGCAGAGGCCGTGGTGGCAGTTACTGCACCATCTGGAGCTCCTGGGGCTGTTGACAGTAAAGAACTGTGTGGTGTTACTCAAACAAGCCAAGTTCTTTCCAGCCTTCGGGCTTCTGCGCCTGTTCCCTCTGCCTAGTCATCATCACTCAGCTCAAGACAGCAGGGCTGTCCCTCACATCCCATCCGAAGCAGTCCCAGTCTTCCTGCTCACTCTCCAGAATAGCACAGTGCCGTTGGCATCATAGCTCTCCGCGTGAGCCAATATTATCCTACTTGATCCATCGTTTATTTATTAATCACCTGCTTCCAGTGCCAGATTGAAACTCCCTGAGAGCAAGGATCCTGCTGACCAAGTTCACTGTGCTATTCTCAGTGCCTGGTAGGTGCAAGAGTTCAATAAATATTGTTGAAGTCAGTGAGTCAGGGATGACATGTGAGATGACTACAAAAGGTCTTTTCAAAATTGGTTTAAGTTTTTAAACTCAGATTCCCATAGGGAGAGAAAAAAACATGTAAATAAGTGGACTGCTAAGAGGAAAAATGTAAAGTAAGACACAGCTCCAGTGCTGGGGGTGCGATAGGGTATGTGCAATATGGCATGGCGAAGGGTACGGCAAACTCCATGTAAACGGCCCATCCAAACAGGGCAGCTCTGTCCTCAGCTCCAGGTGGAAGAGTGGATTGACCGGAGAATGTGAATCACATGTTGCCAGGTCTCCTGATTACTCAAGAGAATCCAGATTATCTGATTTTTTAAATACAGTTTCTCAATTTTTATAGGTAAGCAACAGGGGTTTTTGTTTGTTTGTTTGTTTTTTCATGAAACCATTAGGGCAACCCCACACGCACAGCAGGGGAAGGTCATATACACCTGGGGTCCAGCCTGCTTCTGCTGTCTGCCCAGCCTCCACACCAGCCTGGGCACAGAGCTTGCTGAGTCAATAATCTATTGCTCCACCCAGGTTGGATTCTGCCTTGGCTCGGGGTGGCACTCAGGAGAAACAGCATGGGGTCAAAGGCCAACGGGCACCCAGGCAGATGGCCATGTAGCCAGTTCTCTGGGCACTTACCTTGAGCCGCTCTAACGAAGATTCTGAATTGCTTAAACCTTTGACAGCGAAGGGTACAAAGAATACTGACAGCCTCAATGAATTCAAGATGGCCATCGTGGTGAAGGCCTGGAGAAGAAGGGGAGGAGACAGTGAGGGGCACAGCTCAGGCCTGCTCCCCCCACACCCTGAAGTCCCCAGACCTGAGCCTCAAGCCACAGAGCCAGACCCCACAGCTTCCAACAAGCTGGTGCTGCTTGGGCAGAAACCACGCTGGCACTGGGGGGACTGGAAAGAGTGGGAGAAAGGACTTGTCCTAAAGTCTGGTTCGTGTTGTAGCTTTGTCCCTGGGTCATTCTGTGGGTCACCCCCATCGCAAGCTTCCCCATTCGCATGGGGACAGAAATCCTAAAGTTGACCCCGGAATAAACTCATAGAAACACCGAGGACATACATGGAAGTGAGTTCCGCATTATTCTTACTGCTGTTTAGATTATATTTATACTTCTCTAGATGTTCTTTTTTTAGATGCAAACCCTCCCTGTACTTCAGGCCTAATCCAAGGAGACTGCTCCCAGGAGACCTTCTAACTATACAGTGAAGCAGTTTAGGCTCAGGATCCCAGAGGCCTCTCTGGCATCTTCCAAACCCACGACTCATCTCCACCCCTTTCTTCTTCCAGCTTAATCTGGGAAACTCCAATGGAGCAGGAGGGTTTTGACCCTGTCCTGAGTGGGAGTAGCACGCATGACCCTACCGTTCCGTTAAATGCTTCCATGCAGCCCCCACTTCCGCCCTCAAACTTCCTGGGATGTTTCTCTGACGTGTATCTGGCTCAGGCAGAGGTGACCACCATCTGGGACCCCCCACCCCAAGGCTGCAGACTCTCAAATGCTCCCTGCTCTTGCTTGGCATGCAGCCTCCTGGCTCCCTGGCTGAATCCCAACCTCTCCAGAGTAGCACCCTCCCTGATTCTCCCCCAAAGAATTGGGGTTCCTAGCCCTAAAAGACAATTGCTGTTTTCTCAGGGTCACATGAGGCTCCAAACAGAGAAGAAGACACACCTTTTCAGTTGAAGTTCTTTTCAGGGCCCTAGACTGGGATCAAAGAAACTCCTTACTTCAAGATTCTCAACCTCAAGATGCAGCTCAGAATCACTGGGGATTTAACCCACATCCAGCTCCCTGCTCTCCCAGAAAACTCCATCGTCCCCCCTGTTCTTGGCTGCCCTCTAAGGAGGTCAGTGTCTCGGCTAAGTTGACATGGAAGAAAGTTCAAGTTCTCTTAAACCTCTGGAAAATCAAAATCAATGCGCAATATCCACTTGCAAAACCTCCAGGCCTCTGAGGGGCCCGGACTGGGACAGGACACAAGTGACCACACCCCAGTGGCACCAGACACCCACCGCCGAGGTCTGAAGTTGCAGCTGCAAACATGTGTGTGTGAGGAACATCACCACTGTGGCCACCGTGGGGGCGATGAACAGAGTGATGGTGGTCAGGCTGTGGACAAGCCCACATTTCTCTGACAGTTTCCTTTCTTTCCGTCTGAGGTCTAGGAGGTGAAGAAGAAACACAGCGAAATGAACCACAGACATGTTCTCCAAAGAGAACAGAACAAACCCCCTAGTGAGGGAGTACGACACCCTCAGACAGTAAGTGTGGGGCCCTCCCTGAGTCCCCAGGCTCTGAGCAGAAAGCGGGGGCAGGGGGAATGGGGTCTATACCTTTGATTATTCTTGCAAATGGTTTTTCCCAGGTGTACATTTTAATCAGCTTAATGCAGGTGAGAACTTCGCTGGTCACACGGATGCGCTGGTCACTGACCTCAGATGTGTGCCTCTGTATCTTCACGACCCTTCTCGTTAAGAGTACCTGGAGTCAGGAGGCAGCAGGAGAACTTATTTTCTGACAGTGTTGTTCATTTTTGGACAATATTGGTTTCTCCCTGAGGTGTCATCCCCATAGTTCTCCAAGCACCACAGCACCTATCTATCACCACAGTCTCTTGAGCTCCTCCCTCCCCTGTTTTGACAAAAACAGTAATTCGAAAGGGAACTTGCATGCCTATGCATTTATTGCAGCATGATTTACCATAGCGAAGACTTGGAAAAATGCAAATGCCCCTGCAAATGCCCCCCAAAATAGGCACATTTACAGAAAGGAATACTACTCAAAAAGTAATAAAAGATAAAAAATGGCCTCATTTGTAGCCACATGGGTGGAGCTGGAAGGGATGTTGCTAAACAAAACAAGTCAGAAGGAAAAAGATAAAATACTGGATGGTTTCACTTACACATGGAATACAGGGGAACCAAACAAAATGTCAGGAAGGAGGGAAAAAAGGGGAGTGGGAGGAAAGGAGAAGGAAGAGGCGGGGAGAGGAGGAGGGGAGGGAGAAATGCAGAGGTGGGAAGGGATGGGGAGACTGCAAGAGCTTCATTTGACAAAAGCGAGAGATCAGCCTGACAGAAACTTGATGATGGGAGTATTTCCAAAGGTAACTTGCAGGTGCTGTTGGAAGACCTAGGTTTAGCCAACACGATGAACCCATGTGACTCTCAGGCCCTCCCAGAGGTTTTTGAGGAGCAGCTTCTGCAGCTATCATGCCCTTGGCACCCCCTCACACATCCTGGGGGGCTTCCTCCCTAGGTCCCAAGAGAGGGTGAAGCTAACTAAGCAGAGATGATTTCTTGGCCTATGGGACTTCTAGACCTGCGAACATCTTCAGTCTTCTTTTGGTTAGAGTGGCTGTAGCAAGAAAGGAAATACTGGATTTCAACAACTCAGAGTGCACATCATCACTGCTGGCTTCTCCCGATTTTATTTCCCCTAAACCACTGGCCACTAATTTGCTTCCCTTCCCCCACTATCCTGTCTCCAGTCAAAGGCTTAATGTCATGCACACAAGCACATCAGCACACTAAACACAGAAGAGAGGACACCAAATCTTAGAGAGACAGTATCTACCAAGGAAAGTCTTTGGAGGGTCCCTGACGGGAGGAATGGGGCCCACCTGTACACCCTCCTCACCTCTCATTAGACCACACAGTGGCCAGGGAGCAGCAGGGGGTAGAACTGGAGCTGAATCTTAACCACAATGGCACAAATAGTAAGCAGGAGCCAACATTCCCGCTGAGAGGCTACAGGTTCCAGAGCCCTGGCATTCTGGGAAATGCCCAATTTTCAGAGAAAGACATTACCTCCAGCGGTAAGATCAGGAGATAGCAAAACATGGCAAGGAGTGCAGTGGGCCCAAGAACCAGGCAGGTGGTGACGCCGCAGGCAATCAGTGAGAAACAGGTGATCATGAGCAGGGGACCGTAGTACACCGCCTCAAACAGGTGGTTGATGTCGCTGGTGAAGAAGCTGATGGCCTGCAAGACAGCATGCCCGTGAGCATAGGACCACTTCTTCCCCCTAAGGGTGGCGGGTGGCCTTGCCATGACTTCCCCCGGCATGGAGACTGGAGAGACAGGATGGTAGAGACAGACAGACACTCCCGGATCACGGCAACCCTCTTAAGGAGTTGCCAGACCCTGGGTAAGCAACTTTGAAGTCAATTTTAAAACAAAATTGATGAAAACAAAAAGACAAGAAAAAGTTGAAAATAACAAACTGATGGCAGAACTAAAGCATACAGCAAAGGAGGGGGGTGGAGGGAGGGTGAAATCGGGGAAGGGATGGTTCACAGATGAGAGGGTGGGAGAAGCTTCGGGTGTACAATGGTGTAAATGTGTGTGTGCATGCACGTATGTGTGCAGTCGATTAAAAAAATAATAAAATAAAATAATTGAAATGAAAAATAAAAAAAGTAAATTTGTAGAAGTCCTCATTGAGCAACTATCTCCACTTCCAAGTGGGCTGTTTATTTACTCATCTAGGGGATAGTTTAGGGAAACCAGGTCTTGCATGCCGCCAGCGCTCAGAGCAGAGGACAGAGATCCAACAGCCTCAGGCTAGAGGCAGGCAAGGGCCCTGGCTCTGAGCTGGACTCTGTGTCCAGGTCCTGCTGCCCAGCAGCCATGTGACCTTGAAGACATGTCCCAGTCCCTCTTTGTCGCCATTTCCTTCTTCTTGACAGTGGAAACAGGCGGGCTTTCGGGGGGCTGACAGAGATTACTAAGTGAAGGACTTGGGTTACTATCTAGCTTGGAAAGTTGCAATCACTCTGATGCCTTCCCTTATAGACACAATGAGAGAGAGAGAGAGAGAGAGAGAGAGAGAGAGAGAGAAAGGGGGAGAGGAGGGAGAGGGAGAGAGAAAGAGAGGGAGAGAAAGAGAGAGAGACTGCCACACATCCTTGAGCTCTCCACCAAGTGCAAGCCTACAGGGCAGCCTCCACGTTCAAGGTCGAACAGAAATTAATTATAGTAGTAATGCAGCTTAACATTTAGGAACCACTGTCCACTTTCTACCTGCTCTGTTTAATCCTGAGACAGCAAGCCCACATGGGGCCTCTGTTATTATTTCACAGCTCAGGGGCTGAACAAGTACATTAAGGTCACAGGACTAATACGATGGTGAAGAGTGAAAATAATAATGATCATCATCAATGTATTTGCTGGCACTTGAGCTTAGGAAAAACATCTCGCTGGCAATGGTTAACTTCACCATGCTATGCGCATTTGTCCTGTACAATTCAGGTGTAGCCATTTTGAGGGAGCATGGTGGATCCGAAATGGATCATGTCTTTGAACAAGGCTGCATCAGCGGGGCTGCCAGATTTTTGCTTGTGGGAGGTAGGTGCACATCTTAGAGAAACCATCCTGGAGGAAGGAACACTGACCTGGGTCTAGAAGGATGCAAAGGGGGAGGGGGTAGGATAACATGAGCAGGGTCATGAGGAAGGAGACGGAAGCAGACCTTCGGCAGTTGCCATCACTGACCTCTCCAGTGGTGATGTGTGTCAGGGACTTAAACTGCATCAGCTTCTCAAAGGCCAAGGAAGAGGTGGCCGTGCGGGACCTGATACTTGTGCGCTGGCTGATGACCCAACACGAGCACAGACACAAGGACTTCAGACACTCGACGAAAAAGAGGGCGAAGCAGAGTCCCACCCCGTATACCACATGCCCTGACTGCTCCTCGGAATATTCCAGGATCTTTGGGATCAGCAGTATCTGAAATCACATAGGAGGATGGGGCGTTCGGACCTCCTGGTCCTCCTTTGAAGCAACAAATATCAAACACATGTGAGCGTTTCTCAGGGCAATGTCAGAGGCTAGTCCAACCTCTGAAACTGCCTCAGGCACAGTCATGCCCTCCAGAAAGTCAAGGCCCAGTTGCAGGAGACTAAGGAGTTCAGCTGACCCAGATCTGCACCCCAATCTCACCTCACAGCTGGTCCTGCCTGGAAACCGAAGACACACAAACCAGTGGTTCGGGGGTTAAATGAAAGTGACTAGGTACAAGGATGCGGGCTTAATTTAGGAAATACAGGGGGTGAAGAAATGTTTATCTCCCCAGGGCTAAAGGGAAAGGGGAGATGGAGATGACTGAAACCCAGAAGGAGCCAGTCGTAATAGGAATGGCCCTGAGAGGGGTCTGGTGACCTCTCAGAGGTCAGAGGTGGGATGAAGATCGTCATCTCCCTTTCCATTTCCCTCCATCTCCAGGTCAACACCCAACCAGAAGCCAGAGCACAGGGTGACCCCTTAATGTGACTTATAAAGGCTGTGCACCCAGGGACAGGGCAGAGTGAACAGCGGTGGTGAGCGAATCTGAGAGAGAAATGGAGGCTAGTCAGCCCATTAACTGTCACCCAGGTCACTTCCTTCTACTGCTTCTTGAATTGACATCCATTCTCCTCTAAGTTGGTAACAGCATCTCACCTTTCCTCTGGGGAAATGCTCACCTAACACTGGGCCTGATTGTCCAATGGCCCAAGCCCCTTCCAGTCACCATGTGAGCATGTGACCTCAGCAGGGTCTATCAGACTGACCCTCTGCAACCAGAATCTTGGGCTGAGGAACTAGCGGACAGGAAATAGTTAGAAGTGACTGAAGCCATCCATGGTATGCTTGTGACATCGTAACATTCTGCCGCCTACTTTTCCAGGACTGTTCTCCAAGGAGCTAGCTGAGTCAGGCCATGTTCTGGGTGTTTTTCTTGCAGGCAGGTGACATTATATTCACCATTTCTCACACGAGGGCTTTTGTCAGGTTACCCTTGGGGGATTCATCATGGGGTTCCATGAGAAAACTCAGAGAGGTAAATAAACTGCTCCAAGTCCCCAGCAACTAAGCAACAGGTTTGAGATTTGAACCCAAAAGGTCACTGTGGGACTCATACTACCACTAGCCTTACTGACCCTCAAGGCCTTCACTTTGGAGGGCAGCAGCTGAGAGACAAATGCATCCCTCACCCCTGGCAAGGACTCAAGCGCCTTCATCTCTGCAGCCCGTGTGACCCAAACTGATAAGTGATCACTTACCGGTCCCAGCACAGCCACCACCGCAAAACAGCAGCTCATAACTGAGACGGAAATAACCCTCGTTCTCTGGAACCTCAGCAGCACCCGAAGAATTGAAGCTCTCTCCACCCCATGCCTTGAGACTTCTTTTTCCCAAAAGAGCTGAAGTCTTGAAGATAGGAAAATTGAGTCAAGAGTAAATTCTTTGCATGAGTCCTCCAAAAGTCCTGGATTTTACTAACCCAGGAGGTTTGAGGCAGAAATTTGCAGACATATCAAAAATAAAACTGCATTAAGAAACCATTTCCAGCTTCAAAAATGATCAGCATTCTGACATTTACTTTCATCTCTCCTCCTCTCCTTTATCTCTTTTATGGTCAGCATTCTGACATTTACTTTCATCTCTCCTCCTCTCCTTTATCTCTTTTATCTTTTTTTCCTTTTTATTTTTCCATTTTTCTTTTCTTTTTCTCCCTTCTCCCCATCCTCTTTTTTTGGCTGGTATATTTGAAGCAAACCTCGGGTTTCAAATCATTTCAAGCTACTGGGCTTGCTTTTTTAACCATAATAACCACAGTAGCAATTCTTTAATGGCATTAAGTACTCAGTCTATTTTCAAATGTCTCTAATACTTCAAAAAAAATGTTTTTACAGTTAGTTTGCCTGAACCAAAATCCACATAACGCCCACATATTGCAATTAAAAAAACACTTATTGGATTCTTGTAGCTCATACTAATCTATAAGAGTTTTCCCTTCTCTGAATTTTCTGTCATTTATTTGTGGAAGAAAATGAGTAACAGGTCCTACCGAATTCCCCACATTCTGGGTGTAACTGATTGCATCCCTGTGGTATTATCTAGCATCACTTTCTGTCCATGGGATTTCCTATTAAGCTTCTAACTGGTCAGCATTAGCGGCCTAATGAAATTCAGGATTCAAGTCGGTTGGCAAAAAGTACTTAATACGTGATGGATCACTTATTCTTTTGCATCAGAGAAGAAGACACAGCATCTGGTACTGCAGTATTTGTGATGTTAAATGTGTCAATTTGACTCAGTCCTTAAGGCTCATTGACCTATCATTGATGACCATTGCCTTGTCCCACTTTCATTGGGGCTAGCGAAGAGGTGAAGGTTTTGGGTTTGTTTGTTTGCTTGTTTCAATTTTTTCAATCTTTTATTTTGTAATTATCATCCAATATTGGTTACATTTATATGGTTATTCTTTATTCCCCACTGTACCCCCACCTTTTTTCCCCTCCCCACTCTGGTCATTCCAACCTCTCTCACCGCAAGCTGTTGGTCCATGTTTGGCCCACTGATCTTTTAATTTTCTAGAACTATGTCCTTTTTTTTCCTGGGTGTGGATTTGCACTCCTGGACAGCAATAGATGGTGCTGCTCGGATCTCCAGGAGTAGCTGAGGTAGACAGTCAGGCCGAGCACATCAGGAACTTGTAGGACAGATGTGGTAGCTTCTTCAGGATCTTTCTGGTGTCTGTCACCTGTTGCTGGTTCTGTGCTGTACAGTTCTGATATTTGGGAATCCAACTCCAGCCAATGGCGGTGGAGACATTCCATGCTGGGGCAGACTTTCCCAAGAGGTTAGTCCAGCTCCTCTCCTCTCTCCTGTTAGCAGTTCTGCCATAGGGCCACAGCCAATCATTGTAGCTTTCTTCTCCCATTGATTGGCAAAGGAGGGAGCCTCTTTCATGTTGCACATTACTGTGGGCCTGGGGTTTGATTCCCCAGTGCCAGACACAATGCAGGTAGACGTGTGACAGGTCACCTCAGTCGTAGGTTTCACCTTCCTGTCTCTGTGGTTCACGACATGCTGCTTGTCACACCCAAGTGGTGAGTGTATCCAGGACTGTTATTACTTCCTTTCCAAAGAGGTGAAGCTTTAATCATTTTATCACTCCTTTTGTATTTAGCAGCTTTACAAAATATATATTTTTGAAAGAATTTTTCAATAAAAAATAACTCTTTTACCAACTATTTTGTTATCCTGTAATACAGTTCCTTGGTATAAGACTTTGATTAAAGTCACTCTTCCTTTTTATACACAAATTAATGTGAGTAAGACTCACAATTTTGAGTCTTACTCCCCAAAAGTCAAATGATATGCCCTCAATTATTTCAAAATCTTCCCAAATTATCTCAAAGTCCCAGCGTTGGGTCCCCCAGTAGAAAGTGTGTCATTACTTGTCTTTCCAAGCTCATGAAGCCTAGGATGTTTGTGTTACACAAATGGAACTGGAACCCCAAACAGTTCTTTTGGGGGAAAAATGTTTGATATATGCATTTCAAAATAGCATGAAGAATTTATTTAAAAAATAACATTTCTGGAATATTATGCATCTCTCAAAGAGGACACACATATGTCATTTGCAGCAACATAGATGGAGCTAAAAGGACTCATATTAGCAGAAAAAAGCCAGAAAGAAAGAGAGAAATATGGGATGGTCTCACTTATATGAAGGATATAAGAAAAAACAAGCAAACGAATAAGGAAAATTAGAAACAACTAACAGAACCAAACCATAGAGCAAGAGAGGGGGGAGGAGGAAGAAAACGAGAGAGGCAGAGGGCACAAAAGATTAAGATGGTTAATGAGTGTTAAGGAAATGGGAAAATCCCAGTATACACAATGATGAGATATATATATATATATATATATATATATATATAAATAATAAAAAAAAAAGAAAGCATAATCTATTTGAGACAGCGGTAGGGAACTGGAAAATAGTCTTCTTGGTGCTTAGGGCTTTCAGAATCTTAATCTGCCTTTCAGAACCTCCCACATACCCACAATTCAGCTGTGTACTCATTAGTTCTCCAGCCAAGGATGTCCATGCCCAGCCTACAACAAAGGGAACAAATGCCATGGAATAGTTGTCCTAGTTTCCTTTGCTGCAATCAAAATTCCAGGTGGTTTCTTCTTCCCCAGATTATAAAATCGCTACCCTCACCTCACATCCATCCATGTGGATCAGACAGCCCAGGGGGTCTGGACTCAAAGCCCAAATGACACCATAGTATCTACATATATTAGAGGCATATTTTGCTTCTGGGTATTATTACTCAAGACAAACTGTGAGGCCTCTTCTTGCCATTCTGGCCTTACCTCCCTCCATCCCACCCTACACTCAAGCATATCCACAATAACTGTAAATTGTAGAGTTGGTTCAGTTTTGACTAAACCAAGTTTTTCAGACCCTTCCCACAGTTCCTCTAGCAACTTCATCAATTTCTGGTCAAAATTTGGCTACAAAAAAAGTTTGGTTTCAAATTTTGTCTCCTCCATTTTATGCTACACAACACAGGGAATATCATTTCACAAATTCCCAATTTCCTCACCTATAAAATGGGGATAATAATGTCTGCCTAGTTTACTTCATAACTCTCATCATGGTCAATGGAGATAATGAATGGAGATGCTCTTTAATTATAGAACAACAAAAATATGAAAGATCATTCTAACAATAATGATTAAAAAATAGTGGTGACAATATTGCTGCTACAGCTGCTGGTATAATAGTGATGATAAATTGGTGGCTAGTAGCTGTCAGCAAATGCCCCTAGGAGTCAAAAATATTCTCCAGGAGGATTAAGGAAGATGCACCCCAAAACCCTGCCTGTTAAATGGTAAACATAGAGGAATTTTTCCTGTAAAGGAATAAATGCATAATAATTAATTTTCAAATGAACAGCAAAAGTTGGAGGGGTTGTAAAAGCATTGAGAGAAAGATGTTGTGAGTTTTAGAATTAAAAAAAAAAGAGGCAGATTTCTGTCTCTGTCTCTCTGCATTCTGTCTCTCTGTCTCTCCCCATCCTGTCTCTCCATCCTGTCTCTCTGTCTCTCCCCATCCTGTCTCTTCATCCTGTCTCTCTGTCTCTCCCCACCCTGTCTCTTCATCCTGTCTATCACTCTCCATCCTGTCTCTGTCTCTCTCCATCCTGTCTCTCTGTCTCTCCCCATCCTGTCTCTCTGTCTCTCTCCATCCTGTCTCTCTGTCTCTCCCCACCCTGTCTCTTCATCCTCTCTGTCTCTCCCCATCCTGTCTCTCCATTCTGTCTCTGTCTCTCTCCATCCTCTCTCTGTCTCTCCCCATCCTGTCTCTTCATCCTGTCTCTCTGTCTCTCCCCACCCTGTCTATCTCTCTCCATCTCTGTCTGTCTCTCTCCATCCTGTCTCTCTGTCTCTTCATCCTGTCTCTCAATCTCTCTCCATCCTGTCTCTCTGTCTCTCTCCATCCTGTCTATCTCTCCCCACCCTGTCTCTCCATCCTGTCTCCCTGTCTCTCCCCACCCTGTCTCTCCATCCTGTCTCTCTGTCTCTCCCCATCCTGTCTCTTCATCCTGTCTCTCTGTCTCTTCCCACCCTGTCTCTCTATCTCTCTCCATCCTGTCTCTCTCTCTCTCCATCCTGTCTCTCTGTCTCTCTCCATCCTGTCTCCCTGTCTCTCCCCACCCTGTCTCTCCATCCTGTCTCTCTGTCTCTCCCCATCCTGTCTCTCTGTCTCTTCCCACCCTGTCTCTCTATCTAAAAAAAAAAAAAAAAAGAGGCAGAGTCAGTGAACTGGGAGAGAATGGAAATAAATAAGGAAGTTTTATGTTCATGGTGGTCATAAAAAAACAAGAAAACAATCACTAATGCTACTGGACATCAGGTATTTTCCCAGATATTCTAAGCTGAATTTATCATTTTTTACAATAATTCTATGAATGAAAATGAGAGTTTTATGATATATTATTTCACACACAAAACACAGGACCCTGGAGGGTACGTGACTTACATGACATCATATCTGATAAGAGGTAAGATTCTGATCAACATTGAAGAAATCAAGAAGAAATTTAAAAAATACGTCAAGACAAATGATAGCAAGGACACAATTTTTTAAAACCTGAGATATAACAAAAGCAGTGATGAAAGGGAATAATATAGCAATATACCCACAACAAGAAACAAAAGCTCAGATAAATAACCTTCACTCTCATTTTGAGGAGTTAGAAAAAGAATAAAGAAAACCACAAGTCAGTAGGACAGAATAATAAAATCAAGGCAGAAGTAGATGAAATAAAAATATAAAAGACAGTTTTAAAAAAATCATGAAACCAAAAGTTGGCTCTTTGAAAAAATAAAACAGGCAAACATTTAGCAAACCTCACAAAGAAAATAAAGGAAACTCTCAAGTAAATATAATCAAAAATGAAAGAGGAGAAATTACAACTGATACTGAAGAAATTCAGAGTATAACTAAAGACTACTGTGAACAATTATATGGTAACAAATCTAATAACTTAGAGGAGATAGACAAATTCTTAGAATTGTACAATAATTCAAGAAAGAATGGGGATTTTTATCAGTTTTGTTGTTTTTCTTTGCACAAAAGATACTGAACTGTCAAAGCAATGTAACAAAAAAGAGAAAGAAATGGCAGCTTTATGCATCTAGACTTTCAAATATATTATAAAGTCATAATAGTTAAAATAGCTTGGTTCTGGTTCAAAAACAAACACACAGACAAAGGGAATAGACTTGAGAGCCCAAAAACAAACACGCAGTTAACTGACAGTTACTCTGTTAACAAAAAAGCTAAGAACATACTCTAGAACAAGGATAGACTAGTCAATAAATCATGGCATAACTGTACAGCCGAATGTGAAAGAATGACACTAAACCACTACCTCATATTGCACACAAATGAATTCAAAATGGAAATAAGACCCGAAACCAAAAATTACATAGAAGAAAACACAAGCAAACAGTTTCATGACAAAAATTTCATCCCCACTAGAGATTCTTACCCAACAATAAGGAAACATAAACATAAACAAACATAAACAACTTGGACTACATCAAAATAAAAAGTTCTCTAAAGCAAAACAAACCAAAAGAACTAAACAGACATTTCTCCAAAGAAGACATCTAGACTGCAAATAGGCACATGAAAAATGTTCATCATCACTTATCAGGGAAATGCAAATCAAGACCACAATGAGATACACAGACACATAGGTGAGAATGACCTGTATAGAAAAGACTAGAAACAAGAAACACTGGTAAGAAAAAAAAAGAAAGTCTTGCACACTGGGAATGCAGATTAGTCCAGCCTTTATGAAAAGCAGAAGAAAGTTGTCGCAAAACAAAAATGAATCCAAGTAATTCCACCCAGCATATCTACCAAAAAATTCAAAATCACTGATTAGAAAGGTAACTTGCCCTCCCATGTTACAGCACTGTTCACAACAACCAAATTTTGGAAACAACCCTAGGTGTCCCAAAACAGATGAGATGCATGGATAAAAAGACATGGTGTCAGCAAACCATCCTTAATGAGGAAAAACTGAAATCATTTCAATTACAATCTGGAACTAAGTAAGGATGCCCACTCTCACCACTACTTTTCAATATAGTACTGGAAGTTCTTGCTAGGGAGGTAAGACAAGAGAAAAACATAAAAGGAATACAAATAGGGAAAGAAGAAATGAAACCATTATTATATGCAGATGACGTGATACTCTATGTAGAAAACCTCAAAAAATCCACAGAAAAACTAATTGAAATAATAAACCAGTTTAGTAAGGTAGCCAGATAAAAAATCAACACGCAAAAATCAGTGGCCTTCTTATATGCAAAAAATCAGTCAGAAAAAGAATTTAAAAAAAAACTCTCCATTTACCACTGCATCCATGATAATTAAATACCTGGAAATAATGATAACAAAAGAAGCAAAGAATCTATGCAAAGAAAATTACAAAGCATTCTTAAAAGAAATGGAAGACAGGAAAAAATGGAAAGACATTCCCTGCCCATTGGTTAGAAGAATCAACATTATCAAAATGGCCATTCTACTAAAAGCAATCTATAGATTCAATGTAATTCCAATAAAAATCCCAATGATACTCTTTAAAGAGATAGAACAAAAATTAATGAAATTCATCTAGAATAACAAAAGACCTCAAATAGCCAAAATCCTCCTGACCAAAAGAAGAATGAAAGGTGATATTGCAATCTCAGACTTTAAATTATACTACAAAGTCATAATAATTAAAACAGCATGGTTCTGGTACAAAAACAGATGATCAGACCAATGGAACAGAACTGAGTGCCCAGAAATAAAACCACACATATATGGTCAACTAATCTTTGACAAAGAGGTAAAAAATGAAAACAAAACAGGATAGCCTCTTCAATAAATAGTGCTGGGAAAAGTGCACCACTATATGCAAAAAATTAACCCAGACAACTCCCTCACATCATGTACAAAAACCAACTTAAAATGGATAAAAGATGTGGATATAAGACCTGAAAGCTTAAAATACATAGAGGATAATCTGGGCAAAACATTCCAAGAACTACACTTCAGAAATCCATTTCAGGACACATCTACAGATGCTAAAAAAAATGAAGGAAAGCATAAACAGATGGGACTATATCAAATTAAAAGGTTTCTTTATGGTAAAAGAGACAATAACCAAAACAAAAAAGAAACCCACCCAAATGGGGAAAAAAGTTTGCCTCTATACAAGTGAAAAGGGTCTGATAACAAAGATCCACAAAGAACACCCACAACTTAGCAAAAAGCCCACTCAAAAAATGGGAAGAAGAACTAAAAAGACTCTTCTCCAAAGAGAAAATACAAATGGCCAACAAGCATATGAAAAAATACTCAACATCACTAATAATCAGGGAAATGCAAATAAAAACCACACTGAGATACCATCTTACACCAGTAAGAATGGCCCATATCCAAAAAAAAAAAAAAATGGGTAACAGCAAGTGTTGGCATGGATGTGGAGAGAAAGGGACACTTTTACACTGCTGGTAGGAATGCGAATTGGTCCAGTCACAATGGAAAGCTGTGTGGAGGACCCTCAAACTACTAAAAATGGAACTACTATTTGATCCAGCAATCCCATTTCTGGGAATCTATCCAAAGGATTTAAAAAAACATTAATTCAAAAGGACACCTGTACTCAGATGTTTATTGCAACACTTTTTACAATAGTCAGGATATGGAAGCAATCCAAATGTCCCCAAACAGACAAGTAAATCAGAAAGTTGTAGTATATGTACACAATGGAATATTACTCATCAATCAAAGAAGACAAACATGTCATTCGCAGCAACATGGATGGAGCTTGAAAGAATCATGTTAGTGGAAATAGCCAGAAAGAAAAAGAGAAACACTAGATGGTCTCACTTATCTGAGGGATATAGGAAACACAAACAAACAGACAAGAAAAAGTTAAAACTAACTGCCACCAGAATGAAAGCATAGAATAAGAGAGGGGGAGAGGGGTATAATCGGGGAAGGGCAGGGCACAAGAGATCAAGATAATGGTTCATGGGTGACAAGGTGGTGGGAGAACCTCAGGGTAGACAATGATGCAAAAAATATATATACATGTACATATACCTATATATGTGCAACCAATTTTTGAAAAAAATAAGATTAATTTTTTAAAAAGTAAATTTACTAAAATGACCACTAAATAAAAAAAAAGATGTGGTATATGTGTACACATTATGGAATATTACTCAGTGATCAAAAAAGACAAACTCAAGACATTTGAGGTAACATGAATCGAGCTGGCAGGGATAATGCTAAATGGAATAAGTCAGAAGATGAAAGATAAAGACTAGATACTATCACTAATATGTGGAATATAGAGAGTCAATTAAAGATAAGTTTAAACACTAAACCTTGAAATCTGACTATAAAACTAAAGCATCCAGTGTGGGGAGAGGATAGGGCAGGATAAGAACAAAGCGGGAAGGAGGCACAGTGAATTATGATGGTGAACTATGGGTGATTTGTTGGTGGCTGCACCACATTGGTGATACCTGGTAAGAGAATCCCAATGTTACTCCAATTAAAAATAAGTTTAAAAAATAGACAGGAAAAAAAATATTCTGACTAATAGCTAGCATTATACAAAAGGGTTCCTATTTTTTTTAATTAAGTCTGAGAAGCAATAGGTAAAAGTTGAGCCAGTTTCTATGCTTGAAGTTTTCTCAGTACTTTTAGTACATTAATTTGATGTGTCAATCTAAAATATGATTATAGTATGCAACATTTCACAAATTCCTCTGAACACTGAATATTCTGTCAGGGGGGCTCTTGAGGAATGACCATTTCCCAGAACACATGTGGAAAATGTCATAGTACACACAGACAAGTATCAACCTGAGTCCAGGACATTTCAATCATTTACTCACTTTCCCCTACTTGATGCTCACATGACCCTGTGAGACAGGCGACACAGGCCATGTGTGAGCTTGAGAATTAAGAGACTAGACCAATATCCCCAAAAATAATGATCCATGACACAGTTAAATATCTGATGGGGAGATAAAGCAAATGGCTCTAGAAGTAATCATATCTAACTTTTTTGGAGTCCTGGGCCCTTCACTAGCTCTAATAAAAAACGTGAATTCTTGTCCCAGATAAAGATCAGGAGAATGTATATAAAATACATTCCCTACAATAGATTCATGATTCCCCAGGCTCAGGACATGCAGACCAGAGGGAGGCTTCTTGCCACAGAAGAATTGGTTCATTGGTTGTCTGAGGATTGGACCGCACCACAACCCTCAAGCATCTGGGGTCAGTCTCCCATCTCCCACCCAAGACGAGGCTTTAATCAACCTGGCACTTGCCCAGCAAGACTGTACCTCTTGGCGTTTTTGGCTGAGGCATCCTCTGCTGACAGCATGGGAATGGTGTTCTCATCCAAACGTTTCTGTAGACCCAGGACCATGAATGGGGTGAGCCATGACACAGTGAAGTAGGAGAACAGACTAGCATCTTCCAGGGGATGAGAGGAGGGAACCCTAGTGGAGAAGTCACAGGCACATGGTCACCCTTAGCATACAGGCTCTAGAGAGAAAGTTAAGTCAAGGGCAAGATCTCCACAGGCTTAATTAGAATGCTGTAAATGCCCCTCCGTGGTCACAGACTTACCGAAACATTTTCTAAGACTCTAATTTTTTTAAATTCATTTTATTGATTTGTCACAATTGTGCATTAATTGATCCCTCCTCCTCCCTCCATATCCCCCCTCTGTATCCCCCCTGCAGTCATTCCATCTCCCATTTTTCTGCAATTTGTTGGTTGGTTAAGTTGATGTTCAGTTGTTTGTTGTTTGGCCCGTTGTTCTCTTCCGCTATCTGGTAAATGTGTGTGTGTGTATGTGTGTGTGTGTGTGTGTGTGTGTGTGTGTGTGTGTTTATTTATTTATTTATTTATTTATTTTTTACCCCAGGGCTTTCCCACTTCACTAACATTTGTTAACTATCCTGATCTTTTGTGCTCTTCACCTCCCCCACCTTCTTCCCCCTCCTCTCTCGCTCCA
>PVHY01011927.1:0-46240 GCA_004024945.1 Uropsilus gracilis
CTTCCTTCCTCCCCCTCCCTCCCTCCCTCGCTCCCTCGCTCCCTTGCTCCCTCCCTCCCTCCCTCTTTCTCTCCTTCTTTTGTTCCTTATTCGATTCAACATTGCTTCCTCTCCTCCATCTCACTTCTTCCTTTCCACTTCTTTTTCCATTTTCCAGTTCTTGTCATCTTCCTTCTCGCATATGTGCAACAGTTCCATGGAAAATATAAGGACATAGGAGATAAAGCTGATGTCATTAAGCTTTTCAGCACTATAGTAGAAGCAGTGCCTCATTCCTTCCTTAATCTATTCAGCAGTGTTTTTACTAAGTACCTACTATGTGTCAGGCACTGTCCTACCTATTAGGACTACAGGAATAAACACACAAAAAATCTCTGTCCTTGTCCTTAGAGTGGAACAGCCCTGTGAAACTCTGTCATCTTAGCCACCTTTGGCTTCTGTCATAGGGTGACTCAGACCACAGACTTTACTTTCACCCAGTTCTAGGGGGCCCCAAGCCTGAGATCAGGGTGTCATCAGTGTGCTTTTCCTGCTGGGACTCTCCCTGCAGCTTGCTGACCCAACCTTCTTGCTGTGTCCTCACATGGGGGAGTGAGAACAAGCTGTCTGGGGTCTCTTCTCCTAAGTGTGTCTTCTCTCAAGGCCCCATCCAAATCCAGTAACCTTCTACACCCAGGCAAACCATGTGGCCAAGTTCATCACTGCTAGAGGGAGGCCATCCAGGTGCTGAGTGAGGGGGCTTTGTGCCAAAGAGCATGGTTGTGTGCTTTTCCCATAAGGAGAGCATGATGAATTTTAAGTAACAATCTGAGTATGGCAGCATGTATGAATGCCATGAGCACAGTTGTGTATGATGGTATGGTGTGTGTGAGCGTGCCTCAGGGATGAATGTGTGGACATGTGTGCAAGAAGGTATGGGGCAGACAAGTATGTGTGTGCCCACCCAAGTCTATATGCTCGGCCATGAGACTGTCTGGGTGCATATGTGGTTGTGTGTGTGTGTGTGTGTGTTGCATCGGGTATATATGCAAAGCTGTGGCAGTCTCTCTGAGCGTGAGTGGGTTGATGTGTGTGTGTGTTGCCCGTGGGAACTCCTGCTGTGCACCCACACCTTGGATGGAGATAGCGTGAAGGCAGAAGGGGTGAGAGATGGTACACGGCCCCCACCCCTGGCACCATCTCAGAAACACTCCAACCTCACAACACGAGTTCTTTGTAGCTAAGATTAATTTTCTTCTTCAGCATTTTTCGGATCTGCAAAATGCTTTACAATCAGTTTTATTGGTTGTGCTTGTGTGTTATATATAGCGGCAACCTCAGCTGCACCCAGGGCTCTCCAGAGATGCAAACCGAGCCAGGCAGGCTCGACCCTCTTCCGTGAGCTTCACCATTTCCCAGGACAGTGCCCATACTTTGTGTGGGGACCAGTGTTCAAGTGGACAGGTGGTAGTAGTAAATCTGGGGCTTGGGGGCTCCCCCAAAAGGCTTTCCCATCTCCATGAGACATCATGGATTCAACCTCTAGATCACTTACCTGGGCTAGTGGATGAGGAGTTCTTTACAGGACTGATGTAAAACTCCTTCATTTCTTGTGTTAATCACATGTTCTCTCCCTCCCTCCCTCCTTCCCTCCCTTCCTTCTTCCTTTCTTCCTCCCTCCCTCCTTCCTTCCCACCCTCCCTTTCTTCCTCCCTCTCCCTTTCCCTGTGCTATCAGGAATTAATCCCTTGCAATTGGCTGCTAACCTATTTTACTGTGTTTTCTCTAACCATAGCCAACTGACCATTAGACAATGATGGAAGTGCACATAACTTCTAAGTGAAATGATCTGGACAAGTGAGAGTGAGAGAACAGAGCAGTGAGGAGGAAGAGAGAAAGCCAAAGGCATCTGATGGAGGGGGTTGCTGCTGTGGGCACCTGGAGTATCATTCTTCCAAGAAACCAGACCTTAGAATCATCCCCTAGGGAACTGAGGGAGTTAGCCAATCTCTCCCTGGGACTGGCTAAGAGATCCCCTGGATGTTACTGACTCCCTATGCTTCCAAGTTGAGGTTACTTGAGGCCAGGCAAGGTAGCCTGTACCTGGAGCAAACTCTCAGGGTGACCAGACAGACAGCACAGGTGCTCAGGTGGAAAGCTCATGGATGCTTATTGGCTGCAGATGCGGGTGAATTCAGTGGACCAAGGGCACGTGGAGCAGAGGGCCAGCTGTCTGCTCCTTTGTGCTCTAGCAGAACTTTGATCTTGAGGTCATTGTAGGGTAAATGCAATTGGTCAGGCTTTTTCCTCCACCGGCCTGCATGGCCAACACTTGGGGTGTCGTGTCTTCCCCTATGATTGTGTGGTCCAGTAGGTGTGGACATGTGTAAGTATGTACACCTGGACCTAGGAGAGAGGGGATCAATAGGTGCAGAGAGAACACAGGGAAAGTACACACAAGTATGAGAGAGCATGAATGAACCCAAGAGAGTACATGAGAGAACACAAGAGAGAGAAAACATGAAAGAGAATGAGAAAATGAGAGAGAGCACCCAGAAAAAGAAAGTAAAGATTCCCGTCTTCCAGCCCCCATTCCTGGGGTAACTGGGGGCCTCCAGTCTTCCAGCCCCCATGACCCTGGCCTGCCCTGCCTGATGTGTCTGTGTAACTGCCAAAACCAATAAAGAGCATTTTCAGATTGGTGCGCCTGATGCCTGCCCCATTATAATTGGCAGGGGGGATGGGATGGTTACCCAATGTTCAGAGACTCTTAGCAAACCCTGGATTCATTGGCTGTGTCCCCTGCTGCAGCTAGGTATCCTGTGACCACACTATCGTGGTTCCTCTCCAAATGCCCCTTTGCTATTCCCCCCACATGTGAGTATCCCCCCATTTTCCTGAGCACCAACACTAGCACATCAACATTGTACTTGCCCTACTGGAAGTGGTAGTCTTCTCCCCCTGGCCCTCACCACATGCTTTGTGCTTACAACTGCCTCATTGAAGTATTCATTTGAGAATCAGCAACTGAAATTCAGCATTTCCAAATCGAACCTGTCATCTTTGACCTCCTGCTCAAAATCGTGACGTCTTGTTTCTGGAGTTTGCTCTGGGACCAACTCATTGTCTTCAACTGAGAAGTGGTGGAAGAGAATCTAGGTCCTGCCACAGACCGTCTGAATCAGGATGTGCATTTTTTAACAAGTCCTGGGTGGCTGGGTACACATTAATGGGTACACATTAATGTTTGATAAGCATTGGTCTATGCTACTAAGTCTCTGTGTTCCTATTAATGGCACAAGCATGCTACCAATTACCCTATCTTAAAACTTTGCAATTTAAATCCTAACAGTAAGTATCCCCTAGTCCTCTCAGTACCAATAAGCTGGTGGAACTAAGGTCTCAGTGAAGCAATAATAATAATAATAATATAATTGAGATGAATAGGTTTCAGTCGAGTACGTCTATGACAATGTCATTACACATTTAATTTCCCTGCTATAAATGTCTACAGGGCTCTTGCCCAGTGATGGGCTCTGTGGTAAACTGTGATGATGTAGCATTGACTCTCAAGAACTTTCAGATCAGAGAAAGGAGACAGTTGTGTTCTTTGGTTTGGAGGCTAGCTTGTTTTGAATTTTCCTCCTGGCCTTTTGTTTGTTTTTCCTATGTCCCTTATAGTAGTGAAGCTATTGGGTTTTTGTCTTTTTCTTTCAGAAGTCAGAGAATTTTAGAGCAAGAGTCATGGGGAGAAGGTCAATGATGACAGAGGCTGAGATGGGAGGGACATGTCTATAAGCCCAGGCCCACCAGGGATGGCTGGGAGCCTTTCCAAGCTAGGAAGAGGCAAGGGAGTGCCCTCTCCTAGAGTCACTGGGAGCACAGCTCTGCTGGTATCTTGATTCCAAGCCCTTAGCTGCCAGGACCATGAGATGGTACGGGTGTGATTTTTATACCAACCATTTTGTGGTGATTTGTGACAACATCCCATCAACATAAGCGAAAGAGATAGACACGTGGACCCACAACATAGAGAGTCTGGGAATCAGTGAAGGGCGTGGGTGGAGCCAATTTTACCCTGAAACTGTTGCTGAGTGAATAGGGGGGCCAAGGTATCCCTAAAATCCTTAGCTAGCTTCCTAAAATTACCTCTTTATTTCTGATGCAATAGAGCAAAAACCTTCATCCAACCTTAAGGTTTCACACAAAAGTTACCTTTATCACTTGAAGACCTGCCACTTGTTTGCCCAGGGTCCTTCAGTCCCAAACTAGAGAAGGAAAAAACACTTTCTTACACCTGCCCCTACTTGTTCCCCAGGGTTCTTTTCCATCCTAAGCCTTTCTTGCACCCCCCAAAATCAGATCAAGCTCTTAAAGTAAACCAACTAATTTTTATGATCAAATAAGCAAGTAAGCGCTGGTTACGTCACCATGTATACTACAAAGTGAGCAAGTAAAACTCACTCACCACATGGCCAAAACTGGCCTTTATTTCGTGGTCACCTCACCACATGTTCAGACAATCTGAGATCACAATCTGAGACCAAAAGCAGGGTGTTCCTTTTGCCTCTTTAGGTGTCTGGTCCAGCTTCCTCCAAACATGTGGTCCAAGACATGGCGTTCCTCTTCTCTTTGGGCTTCTGTCTCAACGTTAGGCAGTAGAAAAGCTCCAAGGTAAAACAGGAACCAACCCCTGGTCCATCATCTCAAGCCTCACTCATGGCCTCTCCAAACTATTTGAGCCAATAGATGAAACAGGCTCCAACACAAAGTTCACATGTCCAACTCTTTAGACTCCTTCAGCACATGTCATCAGCCTGCATATGCTGAGGCTTGTGCATTCAACTGCTCCAGAACATCGCCTGTTTGCAGCAAAGCTCATGGCCTCTCTGCCTTCCCATCCTGTTGCAGCCCAAGGTTGCTCCCCGAGGCTGGCCCCATGGCACCCCAGAATGGCAGCTCTCTCAACAGCCCAAGCCAATGCCCACAGGCCAAATACATACTCTTTCTCTCTGCCTTGGCTGCCACAGCCGGACTCTCATGCTCCCCCTAAATGGCCAATCCTTGGTTCCTCACGGACATTCCTTTTATCCCTTTCTCCTTGTTCCTCCTCATTTTTGGGAGCAGAGGAGTCCTGTCAATCCCTGCACACCACAAAAGTCATGTTTTTCTTTTCTTACCTCCTTCTGTGCTGCTGAAAGAAAATCATGAATCCTGATGAAGGGGCCATCAACCACACCCTAGCATCGTCCGTCTAAGTTTTGCTCACCTGGCCCCTAAAACAATACAGTCAGAACATCAAATCTTCATAATATTGCCAAGTCCCTCTTGAAATGTACAATACTAAAGCAAAAGCTTTAGTACAATACTAAAGCTTCCATTTCCCAGTTGCACTCTGCCTTTCCAATGTTACTACCAATGGTAACGCATCAGCTATGCTGATGGTGGATGCCACACGAATGGTTGATTCAAAACCCACTGTTGTTCTGTACCACAGGGGACAATGGTGCTGGGTTTTGAAGATAGAGTAGGAGTTAAGTGTGCAAAGAGGTGATGAAAGCTCTGGGTTAGAGGCAATAGCGTATGCCAGGGTTCTGCGGTAGACTGAAAGGCCGTTCCTAGGGTGGGGGTCACAGAGTCAGAAGTGGGGAGCCAAGGTTCCTCCCCACTCCCCATCTCATCCTGCTCTGTCCTATGACTTCTAAGACCAGATCTTGGACTTTAATTGTAGTGAAACATAATCATGGGGTAGTGTGTTAAGTGATATACTCTCCTTACCCTCACCTCCCCCCCCCTACATGTCCACATCAATCCTTGGAATCAGCACACATGACAGAGGCTGTCAGGTCAGCCTGTCTGTTGGTCCACCTACAAGGTGCTTCCCTGCCCACTGTCCCAGCCCACCAACTGGGTGTCAGAGTCTGACAATCCTGAGATCTTTTTGTCCTTGAAGGCTGCAGCAGGATGTGTGTGTGTGTGTGTGTGTGTGTGTGTGTGTGTGTGCTGGGGCTAAAGGAGACACATGGCCACTTTGTGCAGAAGTGCTCAATAGCTTCTGGGCCCGGGAGCCTTCTCCCCTGTGAATGGTCTGTGGACAAAGGCATCGCTGCAGACTACCTGTAATTGGAGCTTCCAGTGCAGCGCAAGGGACAAAAGGGAGATGAATGGTCTGAGTCTTCTGGCTGCCAGTTGCCATGGTTTCCGCTGGGCTGGCAGGGAGGGTGGTTACCAGGCAACAGGAGAGGGGCAAGACAAAGGAAGCCTGTGCTGGGAGAGGTTTAGGGCAGGTGTAAGTGTGTGCAGGGTGAGGTGCAGAGGAGACAGAGAGGGAGTCAGACACAGAGGATAATGGGAAGCCGAGAAGGAAGGAGAGACAGAGAAGAGAGGAAAGAGACAAGGTGGGTCAAAGAAGAGAGAGTAGAGACACAACAGACAGACAGACAGACAGACAGACAGTGAGACATTAAAAGAGATAAGAGACAACAGAGACACAACAGATTCTCTCTCACTCAGGTACCCTGGTTTGTGCCAGGCTCTGTGCCCTCTGGAGATAAAGCTGTTAGTAAAGCAGGCACCATTCTGCCCTGGAGCTCACAGACTCAGAGAGAAGCCTGTGTTTCGATGAAACCAGATGGAAATGCTCCCCTAGTTCTTTGGAGTAACTAAGGCTCTTTCTCCAGGCTGGGATCTCTTAAAAACTGGTGATCTCTAGAGAGGGACACTGGACCCTTCTTCCTGCCTCCAGGCAGGATCCACTCCAAGGAGGCTGTTTGTGCAAAGAGATTCTTGGTTGAAGGGCACCGGGTCCCTCTCTTACCTCAGTGGGAGCCATCATGATGCTTGAGGTTCCCACCAAGGTGGCGACTTTGAGCAAGTTTCTTCATTTCGGAATTGCATCGTTACAAAATACCTTTACATAAATGGCCCATTTGATCCTGTCTGTAGGTGTCATCACTTTACAGGAGTGGAAACTGAGAAATGAAATGCTGTTCTTGAGGTCACACCATCCCTCTGTGGCAAAGGCACTGAAGTCTCTGACTCACAACCCAGTCTTCCACACAGATCAACTCTACCAAAATAGTGGACTTATTGGAAGGACCATGAAGGACTCCTAAGATCAGAGCTCAGAGCTGGCTCTCTCAGTAGGCTCCACTAGGACACTGAACAGAGATCAGAAGCCAAGAATATCATTTTTCCCCTCTCTCTTTCTGTGTCCTGGTAACTCCTCTCAGCTTTTCTCTGTACATTGGCTGAGCTCAAAGAATTATTTTTAAAAATGCCAAAAATGACCTTCAAGGAAATCTTGCTTTTCCTGTTCAGATTCTCAAGAGAGAACCTGATTGACTCATTTAAATCAAGTGTACAGTCCTGGGCCAATCAGCTGTGGCCAGAAGGGAACTTATAGCACAATTGGCTACTCAGGATCAGCTCTTAGCAAGAACTGTCAGAACAGGAAGTCTAGTCAGAACAGGCACCAGAGTTATCTATACAAACACACATCTGTCATGGGGATTCAGAGAATAACCTTGCCTGCCTTCCAGAGCTCATAGTTATCAGAGGAGTTTGCAAACCATTGAGTGTCACAGATGGGCAAGTAGTAGTTTAGGTTAAAGGGAGTATCTGGGTTGTTTTTCTTTAAATTTTATTATTTATTTATTTTATTATTTATTTTTTGATATATATTTTTATTTTTTATTGATTACACACATATATTTTTATACCATTGTATGGTCAGAGGTTCCCCTACCACCATGTCACCCCTGAACCATCATCTTAATCTTCCTCCCTGAGTCCATCCTCCCACCTTCCCCTCCCTTGCTGCATGCTTTAGTTTTGCTGTCAGTTTATTAGTCTTAACTTTTTCTTGTTTAAAGTGGGTATCTGGAAGATAAATTTCCCACCCCACCCCTTTGCCAAGATCATGACCCTGACCCAGTGGGGGCAGTGTATAGGAAAGTTGCTTTTGATGAGGGAGTGAAGGAAAGAAGAGTTCAGAGGTTGGGTGGTGCAAAGTATATTCCATGATGAACTGCATATGAAGGAAGAAGTGCATTTGTTCTTTTGTCCATGCACTCACTGAATCCACCTACAGGGTGAGCCTACAGTGAGTGAGGAGCTGTACAGGTGGTGGAGATACAGTGCTAAAAATGACATGGCCACTGTTCAGGGGTGCACAGCTGTTAGGGTGCCAGGCATGGAACCTGCTTCTTGCTAAAACTCTCAAGAATTTTAAAGTTTTAGAGTCATGAGAAAGATGCGATTGGACCAAAGAGGTGACTTAACTCAGAAACTCCAAGGAAGGTCAAGTGCAGGTGAATCCAGAGGGTGTTTGAAGGAGGAATAGGATTTGGGGATACAGACAAAGGCAGGTTGGAGGGTGGGGTGGGCAGACGACCCTAGAAGAGTGGTAGATGCATGAGTCAACATGGAGAAAGTCTGAAGTTCCTCTGATGGAGGGGCTGGGGGTGTGGGTGGCAGTGGTTGCAAGCAAGAATGGAGAACATTAAGAGTTAGAGTATCCAGACTCTACCTAAAGACACAGGGCCACATTGAAAGCTTTCACAGGGGTGTTGCTTAGATTTATCTTATAGGAGGATCACTCTCTAAGTGATGCAGAGGAGATTTTGTGGGGGAGGTGGAGACTGGAGGCTGTTTCATGTGAGAGTAGGGGGTGTTGTGTATTGCCTCTTACATTTTAGCATCTTTCCTGGCAAATTGGTGAAAAGTACTATTACAGCCTCCCCTCCCCCTACCATGCCAGAGATTGATTTAGCAGATCTGATATAGGAGTCCCTAGGTGATGGGTAAAAATGGTTCCCAGACCATGCTTTAAGGAATTTTGGCCTCAGAGGCAGGAAGGAAGGGGCAGACATGAATCAGGAGGTACCTTAGAAACATCTTGCCAGTTACCACTTTAAAACCAAAGACCATTTTATGGCTCTCATGGATTTTCACAAGAGTGGTTATAATTGGCTCATCATTATCATTTTACATATATATCTTGCTACACACTCAACCGCCAACATCTGTTGCTTGTAACCAGGGAATAAGAGACAGCGGGATGAAACTTTAATAGTTTCTCATTCTCATCATTTATTATCTGCTTCCCATAGGTTTGATGGAGTGGGGGTGGTGGAAAGAAAGTTAAACTTTATCGAAGAATTTCTGCAGTTTTGCAATGTCACAGGCCTGGTTTGGAACTCCTGTTGTCTTGTTGCTAAGCTGTGTGATTTTGGGTATGAGAATTCACCTCTCTGAGCCTTGCTTTCTTCTGTGACGCAGCAGCTAATTAAGTAAGGATTTAAGACATTTAAGTGAGGATTAAATGAAACTGAACTACTTGTTTATATGCCATTGTGACTTTCTGAATCTTTAATATATCAGATGTGCTAAACTGTACTGCATTATCCTTATTCAGGGAAGATTATTCAATTTGGTCCTTCATTCCTTTGGAAATGCCCTTTTATATCAACTTTCTTACCCTCTGGTGTAATAACACTTTCACATACTTCTTGGACATTCTGAACCCAAGGTTAGGAGTGATTTTTCCCAAGGATTTTTTTCTTTGAATGGAGAAATGGTGTGTGAGGCCACAATCTGGATCAGTATCAATAGTGTCTGTTGCTCCTGGGTTAGTCATTGGTTCTAGGTATTTTAAGAGAGAACACTTTTTTTTCCCAGCAGTTAACAACATCCTAAATTCTGAGTGATATTTCTAATTCAAATTGAGGATGCACTGTTTTTATTTTAATTTTGTATCTCTTGATGTGAACGCCTTGATTCACAATAGCAAGAAACCAGCAGCTAATATCTTTATTTTGTAATCTGATCAGAATTATGATCACAAACAGGGAACACAATTACTGAAAACAGATTTAAAAAAGATCACCTAGTAGCTTTGCTTCAGATGCTCACTCTATGCCAGGCACTTGGTCCCTAAAACAATTTAGGAAAAAAAGGGTAAATTGTGTCCCCACTTTACAGATGAGACCATTGAGGCACATGTGGGCCCCAAATCACAAATCCATAAGTGACAAAGGTGAATTTGAACCCTAAGTCTCTGACTCTATCACTCTTGTTGAATTTCATGTCTTTGATTTCGTGGCTCCTGTTCTTCCTTGCCTTTTGAAATTAATAATGCACCTGTTCTCCAACTGCCTGGGCCAGCTGGGTATTTAATACTCCCCAAGATGATTTGACATTCATTATTTGGAAATGCACAGTTGAGAGCGAGTGAGTGAGAGAAGCAAGCGGTTTACTGGTCCAATGTTATTACTAGAATAGAAAGCATCTTGAGGAACTCATCGGCTCATGCTTGCAAAATGACAGATTATTGCTTTTGGTTTTATTAGCTGATGCTCCTGTTTAAAGGTGTTGAGTTGTTCTCGTCTGCTGCTGGATCTTTTTAAGGGGGGTAACCAAATAAGAGGAGTCATCAGGACCTTGAGAAAAAATATTATAGACTTGGGATTTGATCCTAATCCTAAACCCTAAACCCTAATGAAAGGGGTCCCTGAATCCCTGTTTTTGGGTGTTTGCTACCAGTTTCCCCAAATGCTCCATTTCCCTGTCCAAGTTTCGTACCACAGAGATTCAATTTCTTTCTTTCTTTCTTTCTTTCTTTCTTTCTTTCTTTCTTTCTTTCTTTCTTTCTTTCTTTCTTTCTTTCTTTCTTTCTTTCTTTCTTTCTTTCTTTCTTTCTTTCTTTCTTTCTCTCTCTCTCTCTCTTTCTTTTTTTTTTTGAGACTAGATCTCACTATGTTGCCTGGGGAACCACAGACTCAAGTTGCCTGGGGTACTGAGGACACAAACGAGTCCCAGCCTCAGCCTCCCAGGTAGCTGGAATAACAGGCATACGCCACCACACCCAGCTATTTTTTTGAGACTAGCTCTCGCTATGTTGCCCCAGGTGGGTCTCAAACCATTGGACTCAAGCGATTCCTAGTCTCGACATCCCTTCCTAGGCTGGGATTAAAGGCACTTACCACTGCGCCTGGTCTCTCAGAGATCCAATTTCTTTTGGAAGCTTCCCACACCCTAGGCTGCCACAGTAGCTGAAAGTGGTTATATTGGGAAGCCTGTGTCCCCCCAAAGTGCACATCTATGTTGAAAGCCCAGCCTATGAATTTCTTTGCTGATGAAATTATTTAGGTAAGCTCTTAGTGGATGAATGGGCCTTTCTAGGAAGAGGGGAAGAGAGAGAAGGGAAGCTCATGTGAAGATGAAGTGAGGTTGCAGTGATGCAAATCACAAGCCTGGGGACCTGGGGTCATCGGAGGCTGGAAGGGACTTGGAGAATTCTCCCCTGGTGGCTTGGAGGGAGTCTCTCCCTGCAGCCAACTTGATCATAGACTTCTGGCCTCAACCATGAGGGAATATATTTCTGTTGTTTGGGGCCAGCCAGGTGGAATGATTGGTTATGGCAGTCCTAGGAGAGTAATAACAGCACCCAACCCAGAGGGAGGAAGGATGATGGGGGGGGCGGGAAAGTAGGCAAAAGGATCTGGAAGATGATTGGCTCAAGCTGGGGAAAGTGCTGGAAGGGAGGGGGCAGGGAAAGGGCAGTCCCTGGAAGTCCAGCCTGGAGCAGCAGCCAAGAGGAGAGTGAGATGAGGTGAGCAAGTGGGGGGGGGGGGCATCATCCAGGGTCCTGGAGGCCACCTAAGGAATAGCAAGATTTTCTACCAGTCCCAGGGAGCCCTTTGCAATGCACGCTGACACCCTGTCAGCCAGAGCAGATCTGGAGTTCTGGAGGGCCGGCTTCCCCCAGGGCTGCCTACTCTGCACATTGGCATTCAGCCCAGCACCTACAGGAGACCTGGCATTTCCTCCCAGCAGCCCCTGCCTCTGGGTCACCCTCTCCTGACCCTGCACGGAGGCAACGGTGTGCACGCACTCTCCCAGCTCCCGGTGTGACTCTGAGACTGTCAGGAGTCCATCCAGCTGACAGCCTCCGACCTTTATTTTGTCATTCTAGAAAGTTCTGCTTGAATAAATCTTTCTAGCCAAGAAAGCCTATGGGGGTGACCTCTCCTGGGGAGATACCTGCGCTGCTATTCTCTCTGGAGGGGGCGGGAGACCCTCTCCATCTCCAGGGAGACAGAGGCATCTTCCCAGACCCGTTTAATCTTCAGGTCCAGGACACACCTGGGACTGTCAAGGGAATCCTGCTGGGGGGTGGGGTTGGGGGCAGCGTGGGGTGGGGGTGGGAGGAACTCCCATAGGAGAGGGAGGGCTGACGGAGCCTTCTGGCTATTGGTCCAACTTTCTGTCCATCGCTCTAGACACACTATTGTGCCTCCCCTTCCAGCTGAAGGCTTGCCCCTTCCCTGCCCTCCTCTCCCTCTCAAGCTTCTTCTAGATCAGCAAAGCAGTAAGGTGCTCTGGGACTCTGTAGCTGCTGACAAAGGTGCTGTTCCAGGTGCCTATGGCATCCCTTCTCAACAGGTTTCCGTGTTTCCTTCTGCATTTAGCCAGGATCCTGCTCTGGGGGTTTAACCACCCACATCCCTGTCTAATAGGGCTCCCCGCCCCCCCCCCTTGCCCCCAGCCTCTCCTCCTGGATTGTCTTCAGCAGGAATCCTGCTAGGCTGGTTGAAACAGAATCTGTGCTGACCTAAGCCTCCCCACCCCCATTGTTCTTGGGTCATAAATCCCCACTTGTATTGAGAGTTGAGCCCAATCTCTTCCTACTTCAAAATTCCACTGTGGTGGCTCCTGTGGCTGTGGCCACCCTGAGGATTCAAACTTGTGCTTTAACAAGGATCATGAATAATCGGTTCCTTAACACAGGCCAACGCTGAGTGTAGACAGTATCATTGCACAGAATGCAGCCCAGTGGTGAAGCATGGAGGCTGCTGAGTCAGCTCAGCGAGGTCTCATCCCAGTTCTGCCACTTTCTAGCAGCATGACCTGGGACAGGTGGCTGCCCCCTCTGGGCCTCTGTTCTTACTCTTCCAATGGAGAAAAGTACTTGCCTCTACAGCTGCTGTGATAAGGCAATGCCTTTAAACCCACTACTCCATTGTCTTTCGATTAAGAGTACTAATTACTTAAGTTATGAGTGTTGATTACGCTTAAGGATGACTTCCTTCCTTCCTTCCTTCCTTTCTTTCTCCCTTCCTCCCTTCTTCCCTCCCTCCTTCCTTCACTTCCTTCCTCCCTTCCTTCCTTCCTTCCTTGCTTCCTTCCTTCCGTCCTTCCGTCCTTCCTTCCATCCTTCCTTCCTTCCTTCCTTCCTTCCTTCCTTCCTTCCTTCCTTCCTTCCTTCCTTCCTTCCTTCCTTCCTTCCTTCCTTCCTTCCTTCCTTCTTTCCTTCCTTTTTTTTGAGACTAGATCTCACTATGTTGCTTGTGGAACTTCAGACTCATGTTACCCGGGGTACCACAGACTCAAGCAATCCCCAGCCTCAGCTTCCCAGGTAGCTGGGATTACAGGTACACGCCACCATGCCCAGCTCTATTTTTGGAACTAGGTCTTGCTACGTGCTCCCAGCGGGACTTGAACCGCAATCCCTGGCCCTGGCTGTGGCTTCCTAGGCTGCCACTTATAGACATGTGCCACCATGCCTGGCCATGGGTGACGACTTTCATTTCTGGCAGTGGTTGAATGAAACAAGAACTTAGAAACAAGAGACCTACTCTTGAAGTCTTACTTTGTTGCATACTTGCTCAGGACCCAGGTTTGCTAATGTAATTCTTTGAGCTTCAGTTTTCTCAACTTTAAAATGGACACAAAATGCATCTAACTCTTAAGATTGATGACAATGAGAGATAATATCTATAAACTTCTTGCCATTCAGTAACTCGTTGGCTCCACCACTAACTATGACTTGAGCTACTATGACATAGCCACTATGACTATGATACTTCTATTGTCTTCGTTTCCTCACCTCCAAAGCAGGACATTAATAGCACCTATCTCATTAGCTTGCTGTGAGAATTCAAGGATCTATTTTAAGCCAGGATTTCAGAAAATTACCTGGCAATGTTAACCATCATCATTATTCTTTCTCATTTTAGTCTCTTGTAGTAATAAAGGATGGTCACATGTGTGAGGTACTTGCTATGTGCCAGGCACTCAGCACCCCAGCCTGAGGCATTAGGAACTCTTGTCAGTTCCACCTTACAGAAAAACAAACCAGACGTAGTATCAAGGTGACCCCCACCTGTAAGTGGAAAAACTCCTATTACCATCACCCCCAAAATGAACACAGTGTTCTGGATACATGGGTGCAACCTGGGATTCCATGCTCCAAAGCCTACCTCATCCCCAGGGAAAGTGGCACTCTGAATGAAATATAGTTGGGGTGATGGATGAGCAGAGACAACCCCGGCTGCAGTGTAAACACAGAGAAATCGAGGTCAGTTCCTGCAGCCAAGCCTCCCCTGCTTGTTTTACCCCAAAGTCAATCTTGTCAATTTGATCTTCTGCCCTGAACTTCAGCTGTCCCCAGGATGTTCTTGTGTTTCATGAATTATGCAGACTTAACAAAATATGTGCTCCTTGGATTAAAGACTCTATTCTCCTTCCTAAAAGGTCTTGCTTTCCTTGGCTGGAGTTGTTCCTTCCTCTTGCTTTTGAAGCTTATTTTTTAGCCACCTTGCAGAGCACCTTCTCTGTTCTTCCTTTTAATTTGACCTACGACTATTAGGTCAAATTATTAGTTAGTTGGACTATTAGTTAGTCCATTGCTGGACTAACTTTAGCTTCTTCCTCATCCACTAGAAACACTTGGGAATCTCTAGGGAACTGGAGGAGCTTTGGGGTTAGGACTCAGTGTGACTGGCTCTGATAATATGGGTCCTACTGGAAGTGTAGTGTTTCATTGACTTCATTAAGAAAATCCCAATTCATAGAATAGGCCCATTGCCTTGGTATAAACACAATCACCATGCTCAATTCTGAGCTACTAAGATGGTGTCACTGAACGTGGATTTGGGAGGAGATGTTCACAGATGTTCTCATAAGGTGCTACCAACTGCCTCTAACTCCAATGAGTGCTGGAGACAATGATCAGGAATAGTCTAGATTTGATTCCTGATCATCTCATTTATTAGCTCTGTCAACTGAGGCAATTTTGATTGTTTCTGGGCCTCTCTGTCCCCTGACTGTGATTATGTATACCAAGAACATTTCTTTCTGGGACTGTGGTCAGAGTTCAGTGAGTTGAAGCATATAAAGTGATGGGCATTTAATCTGAGACACAGAGCTCAATAAATTACCACTTATAATTATACTAGGTCAGTCTGGGAGGGACCTGTGTTAGTCAGGATAGGTTGATATTGCCGTAGTGACAGGTAGTCCCAAATCTCAGAGATGTAACATAGCAATGCTTTCTTCCTTATTCATGGAGTATGATGAAGGTATATGGGCGAGGAGATCTTTATTTGACCTAACTTTTTAAAGAAGCAGATTAGTGGAAACTCCATGTTGATGAATTTTCATGATTACCAAGGCAAGAAAAACTGGAATATGTTGAATTGCATGCTTTCCCTTCAACTTTTCACCCAAAAGTGACACACATCACTTCTACTTATATTTTATTATCCAAAAAAAAAAAAAAAAAAAAAGCAAATGAACTTACCTAAATTCAAAGGGTAGAAAAGAAAACCCAAAATTCTTTTTCTGGAAAGAAAACCCAAAATTCTTCATAAGCAGCTTTAAAGATCCTGTACTTTTGTAGATACCATTTTGTCTTATTAAGCAGCTACTGTTGAAGCTGAGTAGGGATAGCAGATATGGGTCATTCTCCCAGAACATTTTACTTCTGCAGAAGCCCTAGAGAAAGCTACTTCAACCATAGGACCTCAAAGAATATGATCCAAAGTTTCCAAATCCTGTTGTTACTCTCATTTCTCAGTGAGAATACTGAAAAGGACCAGTTCTCTGCCCACTCATATAGTAGGTCGAGATTGGAAACAGGACTGGACATAGGTATTCCAACTCTCCAAAATAATACACATGTCCCTTAATATGTTCCATCACCCCAAACACCATTCTTGTTCACGGATTACTGGCAATGGACATAGAAAGGTACAGGCCAGTTACTCAACAATGAAGCCAACGTAAAGATCTTGTATATGAATGAGATTATCCAGGAGTCTTTGCTAGAAGGGCTCCCCCCAAACACAAGTGGGGAGCATCAGGACTAGGGGGCAGGAGTGGAGTGAGCTCCAAAGCCACAAGGGTCTGGGGGAGACTTGATAAAGGATAGTCATTTGGAGCTGGATTTTGAAGATGGGATAGTATAGCAGTGAGGATTATATTACAAGTGATATAAACGCCACTTGTACTTTGACAATAAGGAGAATGTATTGTCCAGGATCATTGAAAAGTGCAGAGATGTTTCAGAATACAAACTGGCTTTATTGTAGCACCACAAATGCTGGCACCAAGGTTCCAAGCTCTCTGTGTCTCCTTGGACTTCAGGATCACTTTTATGCAGTCATAAAATGATTGCCATAGTTCTTCACACTACTATTTGCAGCTGAAGGATGGAACTTTGTATACACCTTGTGGAAGGGGAGACTCTTCTTTACCAAGAGTCTCTGTGAACACATTCCCTTCTCTCCTTGATCTTGATTGGCTATACATCCATCCCTGTTGGGAACCATACCTTCCTTGTCACCAATTTGTCATGCAAGCATTAGGATCACCAATCTGAGGAGGGTTTTTATTGGTTTTAGTAGTTACATGGACACACCAGGTAGGGCAGGGAAGGGAAGGGCAAGGCTGAGGAGGGGTATGTGTACTGGGAGGCAGACAAGCAACCAAGTTCTCCAGCCCCCTAGTAATCTTCAAGCTCTTTCTCTGGTCTCTCTCTCTCTCTCTCTCTCTCTCTCTCTCTCTGACATATACTCATGCTTTCTCTCGTGTTCTGCTCCCTTTCATGCTGTCTAAGCACCTTTATCCCCTCTCTCCTAGGCCCAGGTATACACACTCCCCCATGTGCACACCCCCTGAGTCAGGGTGAGGTATGTACATACAGCCACAGGGAGGGTGCAGTACCCCGGATGCTGGTCATACAGATGAATGGAGGTAACAGCCTGACGAGCCTACTAAATGTACAACCCCTACCCATAGCTATGCCTGCAACTTGAGACTTGAGGGGCTGATTGGCTCCAGCCAGTCTAGACAATTGCCTGGCTGAGAAGGGGGGTCCAGGAGGAGTTGTTGGTTTAGAGGACTTCTAAGGGACTCTTAGGAAAGGGGGAAGCAGATGTTGGCAGACCTAAGACACCAGTCATACTCCAGCCAGGTTGACAGAGAAGAAACCTGGAGTTTGAGGTAGGAGGGGAACAGCTTATGGAAAGACAGTTTCTCACCTGTCTGAAGCATCACCTGGCCTCTAGCTACCTGTTGGCCATCTTAAAGTCCCCATTTGGGGTGCAAAAGCCTTTGAAAGATCATCTTGGAGTATCAACCTTGATTTCTCTTTTCTGTGCTCAGGCACTTTGACATCTAGAGCTTGGCTGACCCAAGTCTAGAGATGGTGAGCAAGGGACCCAGGAATGTGCTTTCAAATGAAAACTAACCACGCCACAGCCCAGACCCCATCGAGCTCATCACACTCTGGGTCACTCTCCACCTGCCCCAATGACCCAGGGCTGGTACAAGAAATTTGGGAGAACCCCCTGCTTCAGAGCCACCTGGAATTACGACAAATTACCCATCCCAGCCAGTTTCTCTTGCTGGGCTTGTGTCTTCTGAGGGAGTTCACAGCCAAGGCTCTTGCCTATAGTTTTCCTCTTTCCCTCTGCCTTCTGATCAACCCTAGGGCTTGTCCAGGTGGCCTTCCTGCTCCTGACGTAGGCTTGCGCTCCCTCCCCGTGGGAACTGGGGAGGCAAACTGTCTTTTCAAGGATATTTACTTCCTGAATTTTTGTTCTTACTGTACAACACACTTTAAAAACACAGGCCTGCCCGGCTTTAACATGCTGCATCTTTAACCTTCGCTCCAGAATCTGCCCTAAATCATTCAGGTGCTTGGGGATAGAGGCAACTTCCCCAGCGCCTGCACGGCTGTCTCTGCAGTTGAAGAAAGCTGAAGCTGCCTCCGCCTGAGTGTAGGAATGAGCTGCCCAGGTCAGTGAGCGACTTTCTGTCCCCTGTTCATCTGCCCTGTCCCTTTCAGTGTCCCTGCAAGTCACTGCAGTTTCCTTCAGCAGCTGGAGAGCATCTCTCCTGAAGCATTTGCCTTTATTCATCTACGAAAGCATCAAAACTTCTCAACATTTGGGGGACTTGTCTGCTCCATGCAGGAGTTTGGGAGCAGATTCCTGATGTTATTGCCCAGGGAGAGAACAGGAGGCAGGTGGGGACCAGGAAGGGGATCTGTATTCATGAAGGTTCCAGCAAAGGACCTCCTTTGCTGCCAAAGGAGAGGGGCTTAGAGAACTGTTCAAAGAGGCTGATGTGGGATTAAAGGACCCCTGGGGTGATGTGGAAGAGCTTTAGGGAGGGAAACCCTAACCATGCAATCTGATGGGGCAAAGGAATTCTGCTTGATCTATGCTTAGGAAAAAGAATTTGCTTGACAGGAGCAATAGTGATGGTGAGAGGCACAAAGCTCTGCCCAAACCAGAACCTGGAAGGGAGGGAGAAGGGAGAAGAAAGATCTCCTCCCTCCTCTCCCCCTATTGCTTCCAGGACTGCTACCTTCCACTGGAAACTAACTGGAAACCAGAGGCTGACACAGTGCCTCCCTGTAGGAGAGGGGCAGAGCAGTGTTCTGGAGGAGCAAATAAATTGCATAGAGTCTGAGTGACTGCAGTATAAGCATTCCCATCACCAATTGTTGGGCAAGCATCACACTCCCCAATCTGTGGAGGTTCTTTATTGGTTCTAGCAGTTACACAGACATGTCAGGCAAGATTGGGCAGGGCAGGGCTGGGGGTGGGACCGGGAGGCAAGGCGAGCCCCCCCAAACCCTCAGGGATCTTCACACTCTTCCTCCGGGTTCTTTCTCTGGTATTCTCTTGTGCTCTCTTTTCATATCTCATGCATATGCTCCATCTTCACACCCCTTTATCCATGCTCTCCCAGGTCCAGGTGTGCACACTGGCAGCCACTGGGTCACACATCATTGGGAAGATAGAATATCCTAAGAGTCATATATACAGGGTAATGGAGGGAAAAGCCTGACTAACTCACCCTACAGTGACCCAGGCAGAGCCAAGGAGAACTTTGGCCAGAGAAGATATAGGAAAACAGGCATATTGAGGTAGAACCTGGGTAGAGCCTTCTACTCTGGTTAGCTATTTCTTTTTTGACCACTTTGAATTATTTAGCAAAAAACAAGCTCAGTGGTATGTTGCAATGGAAGCAAGTCATCATTGGTGTCAATAAAAGAGCACAGAACTTGACATAAAGGGTGTAATTTATACTAAAGTGTTAATGACTGATGATGCTAATGGTCCACTGAGGATACACAAAGAGGCTAGAATAGAGAGACATACTGGCAGATAGGAAATGCAGCAGAGTAGTGAAGAATAGATCCTGGCTCTACTGGAAAGGGGTAAGGATAGACTTTAAGAGAAAGGATTCATGGATAATCTCCCATTTTCAGAACCAGTTCCCACTAGAATTAGCTTCACTCATGCAACTGTACCATACCTTCTGAGACCCTGCCTCCAGGGCATTTTGATGTTTTGATCTGGGAGATAGATGAGAAGTTGCAATAATAGTGTTTTACAGAGGTGCCTAAAAAGTTACCAGCCTTGTAGGATGTTGACTTGGGTCCCAGGGACCTCAGAAACGATGACCAGAACCAACGTGCTTTGTTTGCAGTGCATTGGTAGCTGTTCTCTTTCTTCTGTGAACTTATACTGGTCCCAAAGAGATAAGCTGGAGCAGAAAAGAGAGATGTTTCTGTCTTTATCAGTCTTTGACCTCAGGAGGGCAATTTAGAGAATGCTAACTTTTAAGACTCAGATCTAAGAGATGAATGATGGCCTTGTCACTGGCCTCCAGCTATCATCTCCTGCTATTTGGGCTTTTTGTCCTTTCTCCCCAAGCTGAATGAGGGCTCCATGATGGGCGAACAGAGGATAATGTGCGACTTCCACAGAGAGGTCAGAAGAGACATTGCAGCTCTGTGCTCAGTCTGCTGGTTGAAGGGAAGCTGGTCACTCTACTGGGAGGATGTTAGGCAGCCCCGTGGAGAGACCCATGTGTCAAGGAACATCAACACCCACTTGCCGACCATGTGACTGGACAATCGAGGAAGAAGTTCCTTTAGTTTCTGCCAAGCTTCAGAGGACTGTTACTGGAATAGGCTGGGTTCTTCGTGCTGCTGCCACTACCCAAAAGCCAGGAGTAGACTCAGGCATGGAATCTGTAAGTGCTTCAATTTGTCGGGTCACTAGCCGGTGATCTGAGAGACCCGTGGATGTTAACACTCTGAAGGAAAACTCTCTTCTCTCAGAGTTAAACAAGCTGGCCTGTTAATAATGGCTAAAAAAAAAGACAGTCATAAATAAACAATATCAGAACAGCCACTACAGTTGATATTCCTGGTATTCATCACAATTAACCCCCAGAGCTTGTTACCACCCTCCCTGTTGGTTTTTTTTAAGCAAATAATTTATTTATATATAAATTTCACATCTTTGTATTCCCTGTTGTTTTGACCTTAGTGTATCCAGTGGTGTCAATATTCAGCACACCTTTCAGCCTTGGCAGGGCAGGATCTCTATTTATTTATTTAGATACTAGGTCTCGCTATGTTGCTGGGGGTGGTCCCAATCCCATGGACTCAAGCGATCCCCGACCTCAGCCTCCCAGATAGCTGGGATTACAGGTGTCTGACACCACACCTGGATGCTTTCTTTGAGACCAGGTCTTGCTATGTTGCCCAGGGTAGCCTCAAACCTGCAAATTCAAGCAATCCCAGGCTTCTTGCCTCCCAGTGCTTGGACTACAGGCATGTGCCACCACGCCCGGCTAGGATCTCAACTTAAAGAGCATTTCAGTTTGAAGAAAACAGATGATTGGTCATATCATGTGGAGATGCAGCCTGTGCTAGGTGCAGGTCCTCATAGGAGGCATGGTATCCTTCCCTCCCCCTACTCTCTGTCATGACCACAGTCCCCCGACATCCTGGCCACAACCACAAAGTCAGAGTCATGTGGCTGACCCACTACCACCTTGCTGACCCACAGAAACTGTGGGAGGTTATAAGTGATTATTGTTTTAAGCCATTCAGTGTAAGTGATTACTGTTTAAACCTCCCAATGAGTGGTTGTGCAGTATGTAATAAATATAATTAATAAGAAAATGTGTACTTCTACAGTTGATGAAAACTTTCCCACCCACTTACTCACTTGGTCATCATTAAAACATTTAATAAAAATTGAATAAGTACCTGCCTTGTGCCACGGAAAGTGACTAAAACAAAAAAAAGCTGCAATTCCTGCCTTTCCGAATAAAACAAACAGGCTACAATTCTTCCTTTCTGAAGCTTGTAGTTTTGTGTGTCGTGATTAGAGGAGCTGTTATGACATCATTAGGTGGCGCGGATCACCATCAGGTCATTCCTAGCTTTATAGTCTGGACAAGGACAAGCTACTACATCTCACTGGGCCTTGCTTTCATTATCTGTAATTGGCATAATAATAGCAGCTATGCCTGAGCTACAAAGTATGTCAGAATTAACTGAGATGATTATGCACTTTCTCCAGTGCCAAGAATCTAGTAAGTGCTCTATAAATGGTACCTGTTATTATTAGAGCTATTTTTAGTAACCCTTACAGCATCTCTGAAGAAAGCATGTCAGTGTTCTTTGTGCCGATTTGCAGATGGTGAATTAACCGCCAGAGGTTGATTGACTTTGATCAAGGTGACATGGAGGTAGTACTTGCCCTCTAGGCTGCAGACTTTACAGTTTCATGCTTATTGGAAATTCTAGAGAGGAGATGGAGAGAAACCATGGGCTGGCCTGCACTCCAGAATTCACTGCATCCTCAGTTCTCAGGATAGTGATTTTTTTGGTTTGTTCCTGTTTCATTATTTCTGCTTGAATTTTATAAGCAAAATCATTCTCCTTTATCAGAGACTTTTTTATTTTTGGAAAAACAGGATTTATTTTTTAGGATAACTTTAGCTTCACAGAAAAATTGTGATGGTAGCACAGAGCTCCCATATATCTACACCTGGTTTTCCCAGTGATTAGATCCTCCTTGAAGATGGTGCATTGTCACAAATAATGAACCAGCATCGATCCATTCTTATTAACTAAAGTTCTGGACATATTCATTAAAATTTCTGTAGTATTTGAGGTGCCATCCTTTTCTTTCCTAGCATTTTGTCAGCCTGACACTTAGTTGTCACTTCTCAGGTTATTCTTGTCTATGACCCTTTCTTACACCTGTTTTGATGCCTTTGACAGTTCTCAAAAGTGTAAGTATTTGTAGGATGTCCCTCCATTGGAATTTTTTCATGATTAGACTGGGGTCATGGGAAGAAGATCAGAGATGAAATGCCATTTTTTAAAAATCACCTCCTATCAAAGATATGTGCTGTCAACATGATTCATCAAAGTGGATGTCAGAGTGATCACCTGACTTGGGAACTGTCTGTCTGGCTGTTCCACTGTCAAGTTATCCCCCTGTTTTTGAATACTCTCAGGCAGGAAGTCACTCTGTGCAACCCACACCTAAGGAGTGGAGATTTATGAGGAGTGGAGATTTATGCTCTCCCTTGGACAGCAAAGAATCTATATACACTGTCACTTTTATCCCGGTGGAGTCAGTTTCATGGAGGAATTTCCCCACCCCCCACCCCACCCCCATCCTCTGTGAAGCTGAGAACCAACAGCTGAAGCTCTTGGGATCACAGAGCTGAGGACTGGATTTCATGCCCAGAACTGGAGGTCCTGAATTGTACCTGTCGGTCTGGGAAACATGTCCAGATGAGATGTGAAGTCAGTGTCACACTGGGAGGGATCTGAGCTAATTAGTGCATCTGCTGACCTGGCTGATGACCACAAATAAACCGACTGCAGGTGTCAATCCATCCTGACAACAGGGTGATGGAGGCCCTGGTGGCCTAGCGAAGCTCCATGAGTCTTCTCTGTCAAGCAGGCCACCTCTCCAATCCCCAGGACTGAACCCTCCAGTGAATCATGGGCAAAGTCCTGTCACTCCCTAGTTAAGAGTATGAAAATTTTACTCATCTAAAATGCAAATGAAAGCAAATATGTAATGTTTTGCTTATCAAAGTGACAAAGATTGAACAATATCTAGAAAGCCTAGTGCTGATATGGACGAAGGGGAAGCAGACACTCTTGTACTGCTGATGAGAGGGCAGTTTGATAATGTGGAAGAGAAGCCTTAAAAAATGTTCACATTCTTTTAATTAGAAATCCAACTTCCTTCCTTCCTTCCTTTCTTCCTTCCTTGCTCCCTTCTTCCCTTCCTCCCTTCTTCCCTTCCTTCCCTCCCTCCCTCCCTTCTTCCCTCCATCCTTCCTTCTTTCCTTCCCCTTCCCATCCTCTCCCTCCTCCCCTTCCCTCCCTCTCCACCTTCTCTCCTCCTTTCCCTCCCTCCCTTCCTCCCCCCTCCTTCCCTCCCTTCCCTCCTTCCCTTTTGGGTGCTATCTCTTTTTCAACCAAAGATGTTGGGGACTATATGGATACTTTAACTCTTGAGACCTCATGAAACTATTGGTCAGTTTGCTGATTACACCTAGGGAATTGCTACTATTACTGATTAAACAATAACATGGAAAGTGTATGTCTCTTCCTCCATTTTTGTCTCATTTCTTAGCTGTGAAGTTTTGATTGCAGTGTCTTCACCCGGGTACACAGTGACTGGATGGGTGAGTGAGTGGGTGAGTGAAGGGGTAATGGGCCCCAGTTCCTCGTTTTTCCATGGCCTTCTCAGTTCCACATCCTGGCTCTTCCCTGGCCTCAAGATAACCCTACTCCAGACTTCTAAGATGTCTAGTCCATTTGGGAGGGAGGAATGATAGAAACCTCCATTGCTGAACTCTAGCTGGAGCATTTATTGAGTACCTGCTGCATGCAAGCCCTGTGCTCAAGTGTCAGTTTGCACCAGCTCATTTTCTCCTCACGTTGCTTCTGTAAGACACTGTTACTGTCATTCCTGCTTGGAGGAATACAAGGCCCAGCAAAAGGAAAATGTTTACCCAGACACATAGCCACTTATAATTTCATTGCTAACCTGGCTGGCTACAAAGTCCTTACTTTTAACTTTTTATACTGCAAAGGGCTGGGAGCAGTGAGGCTCTGGGAGAGAGGATGACAGTCGGTCCACTGAGCTGAGAGGCAGCACAGCCAAGTGGCTAGGCTTCCAGAGTCTGGAGCCAGGTGTCCTGCATGAATCTTCACTCTGCTCTTACGGCTGTGTGACCCTGCACAAACTGCCTAGTCTCACTCTGTCTCTGTTGTCTCATCTGTAGAATGGGGACACTAATGTCTTTTACCTCCTGAAGGTAGTGGTGAAGATGAAGTGAGACAATATACAGGTGAATGTGTTGAGAGAAATGCTTACCATTTAGTTGACACTTGGGTAAATATTAAGTGGATACGTTATGCTCTTTCTGTGGGATTGTCCAATATGATCTCATTGAGATAAATGGAGTAAGGAGTCTGCTATGTGGCTCTGGTGTCAGAATAGGTTGGTATGAAACCCAACATTCGCAATTTACCATTTAAGTAACCATGGGCAAGTTGCTGAACTTCTTTGGCCTCAGTTTCCTCATCTGTAAGTTGGGAAAAAATAAATCCCTACAGGTTGTAGTGAGACCACCTGCACTGTACTTGTAAGTATTGTGTTAGGGATGAACCATCATTACTACCCCACAACGATCTTACTTCATCCTTATAACTACCTTCATCCTATGAAGTTGATGTCATCATCACCCCATTTTGCAGGTGAGGAAAAGAAGGCACAAAGGAATGATGTCATTTGCCCAGAATCATACAGTTGGGAAGTATCAGCATCAGGACTGGTGTTTATACCTCTCTGACCCCAATATTGAGAGGGAGCCACCAGTTCCTCCCCCACCTCTGGTACCTGGTACCCAATCATGTCATTGACTGGTTTGGGGGGTTTTGCAGACCAGGGACCGAAGCCAAAAGGAAATACTCATTACAAGGCAAACACACACTGAGGTTTCCGCCTTGCTTAAACCCAATGTATCAATTAACACAGAAGACCTTTTTGTTCTATAGCTGCAGGTGAGTTCATCTTCTGGATCAATTAAAGTGTTGACAGCCAGTAGAGGAGTCTACATACAAATCAACAGCCAAGGTGCCTTTTGGTGCAGGGGTGTGTGTGTATGTGTGTGTGTGCGCGCGCACGTGCATGTGCATGCTGATGGGGCTGTGTGCACAAGGACTGGGCTAGAATTAACTTCCATCTTTTTGATATGAACCTGGGTAAGAGAGAAATCTTCTATTGCAAATAGTACACATACACAGGCACACACATCACCATTGCACTGGGATATATTCTGTTCCATTCCCATCCAAAAAATGCTGGTTTCAATCCACTGCACCAATTTCATAGTGGTGTGAATAAACTGCAGCCCACACCTAGAACAGCACTGAACTAACCTATGGATGCCCAACCCATATTAAGAAGCTGGGTATGGTGGGAAGGGTCTGTTTTCTCCCATACTTGCTGTGTAGCTCTGGGTTCAAGTACAGGAGGGAGACAGACCTTTGTAAAGTCCTCCTGTAGCCACGTGACAACCAGTTTCCCTACTACACCCAAGAGAGGGTGCAGCTGAGCAGGGATGAGAAACTGAAGAAAGAGATTGGAAGAGACACTAGAAGAGGCACGTGGAGCAGAGAGACTTGTGAAGAAGCCGTGTTTGCTTCTTGGTCTTGTACTTGCACCAGGGACTTGGGGACATGAAAAGGGACTCTTGAAAGTGAGAGACATGAGAGACCTGGGGGAGGCTGACTGGCCGCCTTTATCTTTTAGTTTTGCTCTTTTCCTCCCTTGGCTTCTCTATCCCACACTAATTGTTTCCATTGAAAGTCTTATTCACTGGAGTTAAGTTTGTTTTTATATGGCAGCTGGCAGAACCCATTTAGTACATGCAGTTTGGGGGCCCTGGGGTGCCCCTCATTCTTCCCTATAACAATACTGCAATTTATCAGCCCTGCCCTCCTCCTTGACCCTCTCCTATCATCCTGTTCCTTGCTGACCTCACACCAGCTACCTCTTTGCTCTTCTGTAACACATCAAGCACATCTTTACCCAGAAGGCTTTGCACCAGCACCTCTTCCAGCTAACTCTCTCTTGCTCAGCTCTCCTTTCCTTCAGTTGGTATGCTTACCAAACAGTCCTTGATCTGCCCCTGATAAATACCAGGATCCCACTCTTTTTCTTTTTTTATTGGTGTTTAATTGACATATAACATCGTGTTCGCTTCAAGTATACAACATAATGATCCAATGGTAGTGTGGATTGCAAAATGATCAGTCTATCTAGGAATCGGAATGATGGGTAGCAGAAAACTTGGACTGGGTCTCACATTAAGCACCACCAAAGTAAACAACGTCTCCTCCCCTAATGGCACAGGCGACTCCCTCCTGCCAGGGGACAGTACTCAAATGGATAGTAGCTCCTGCCTGGTAGATAACCCAGCACCTGTGCTGGTAAATTCAATGTATGTGTCTAAACATGTCTGCCATGTTTTATCTCTGCTTGGTTTTGGAATATTTGGAATATTACACATTTGGAATGCAAAGGTATAATCTGAGCTTTGCAAAATGATATAAAAAGACCTGCAAATGGGCAGTTGGGGTGCTGCAACTCCCTTGATTCGATAGCCCTCAGCTGAGTCCTAATAAACTTTCTCTTTTGTCCTTATCTTTCAGTGTCTGGGGTGTTTGTGCTGAGCCACATTTGATTCAGGGCCTCACAGAATGACAGAGATGCACTTAGTTAACAATCAGTCTAGTTAACATCTGTCTTCATACACAGTTACAATGCTTTTCTTGTCATGAGAACCTTTTAGATTTACTCTCGGTAACTTTCAAGCAGGAAGATACTATATTTTAACCAAAGTTGCCATCCTGTCTACTGTATGCCAACGACTTAACTATTTTATAACTGAAAGTCTGTGTTTCTTGACCCCTTTCACCCATCCTGCCCATCTGCTCCATGCTGCCTAGGCAACCAGGCAATCACCTGATCTGTTTCCTGTCTCTGTGGGCTTGTTGGTTTTTTAAAATCCGACATATAAGTGAGATCAAATAGCATTTGTCTCTGTCTGACTTCTTTCACTTAGCATAATGCCCTCAAGGTTCAGCTCTGTTGTCATTATGGCAAGATTTCATTCTTTGGTGAATGCAAAGAACTTTTCTGCATGTAACTGACCCACAGATGTACTTGCTTCTGCTGCCCTCTGCTTCTTAGAGTTCCTTCTCTCTGTTGTTTTGCATGTCTCCTTTTGTGTCTTTGAATTTATCTGTTTTAATCCTTATGTTTCTCTAGGTGACAAATACGACTTTAACCTCCCTCTCGCCTTTTCTCCCCTATCCTCCTATCCTTCCCTACCTCCCTTCCTCCCCCCACCCAGGTGTCATCTCTCAGGGTGAAGTTCTCGCCTCTCCCTGTCTTTCTTCTGCCTCTCTCTTTCCCCATGTCTGTCACTATGTGCATCTCTATCATTCTGATTCCTTCCTGTCCTGACTCTCTCTGACTCTGACTCTTGCCTTTCGGTGTTCCTGCCTGTTGTGTATTTCTCTATCTGAACCTGTGTGTGTGTTCTCATTATTTTCTACCTCCAATCTTTTCCTTCTTCTTGGAAAATCTACCTCCCTTCCTCTTACCAATCCCTCAGTTCTGCTGCTTTTCTGTAAAATACTTTCCTGTGGACAAACCTGAAATAATGCCACCATACTCAAACTCCTGCAGACCTTGGGGTCTCTAATCAAGAGCCCCATCTAGGTCTGTCCCGCTCCTCAGCAGGGTTTATCTGAAATCCAAACCTTCTGTGTTGTCAGAGATAAGGTGCCCTTTGTGGCAGGACTGCTTTGGACTTGACCTTCAGCGAGACTAGATAAGGAACATGGCCTGTGGGATCCTGGAGTGGCCCCTTTCTTCCCCAGGCTGAGATGACCTTTTATCGTCAACCCTAAGCTTCCCAGAACGTACTCACGGCTTCCGCAGCTGATCCAGATGGTCCTTAGGAGGGTCAGACTAACTTGTATTTTTGAGTTAGCATTGTGAGTTCATTATTAATTTACTTAACCAATATTTGTTAAACACCAATATCTGACTCTGGGCTGAGAATATAGCAGTGAAGATGACAGAGGTACTATCGCACATTGTCAGCACCCACAACAACTATAGTTTAGTGAATAGGGCCCCTCCTGTGTTTCAGGAGCTTAATGCATACGAGGAACTGTATACCAGAATACCTTGCAAGGAGACAATCGCCTTCTTTAGTAGAATACAATAATCTGCTTGTTATCATTCTGTTAATTAATTACAGGTACTATTATGCTGGACACTTAATGCCCCTATATTCAGGGGTGATATTTACAATATTTGACAAGGCAACCATTGATCCATGGATACTCACACTTCTTACTTCTAGTGCAATTGGTTGCATAATACACCAAATATCTTCACTTATTCATCATGCCACTTTGATTCCTTTCCCCAGCATATTCTTAAGGGCCACTGGATGTCAGCCATTGTGCAGAGCCTGGGAGACAACAATTACCAGGGTATTTAAGGAACTCAGGAGGAGGGAAAAAGACATTGCTCATGCTCATATGAGCAAGGAAAGTTCAGGAGTGTATGTCTATGGATGTCTAACCTAGTCAGAGAAACTAGGGAAGGCACTAGAGGAAGGGATTTGAATGATGAGACTTAGACTGTGAAAATGTGTAGCCAGATGAAGTATCTTACTAATTTTATATGTCCTATAGGACAGAACTGTGGCCCTGAACATAGTGGGACTTCATCAAGTCAACGGAGAAATAAAACATGATGCCTCTGAAGGCAATTTTCTGGCTGGGTGGTAATTGGCTAGGGAAGTCATAATGAAGACGATTATCTTAGTCAGAAACAGTCCTTTTAGCACGTCTTTTGTCATTGCATGCTCCCAGTATCTGGTCAACAAATCAATGGCAATTTTCTCCATTCAAAAGTCGTTGACGTCAGAGCTTTTAGCAAACTCGGTCCCTGCTCATCATCTCCCAGCTGAGAAGACAGTTTAAAGTCCAGGAAAAATAGACCTGGGATACAGAAGTTGGTGATATACGACATCAAGTCCTAGGTTCCCCATTCATGCTTATCTGGATCACACTACTCTGTGTCCAGAGAAGCATCTGTTGTTTTAGAAGAAACCAAACGTCTGCATTTTCATGTTTAACCTTCTAATTTTTATGTTGGAATCTAATTTAAAACTTGAAAAGAAAAGGTCAGCCCAAACAACAAGCCAATTATCTGTCGACTCCTTTCCCAGTCCTGTTTTGGTGGCTATAACAAAAAACACCACAGACTGTGCAACTTAAGCAACAAATGCTTATTTCTAACACTTTTAAAAAGAGATGTAAGAGCAAGGCACTGGATGGTTCACTATATGTTGAGGACTGCTTCTTGGGTCATAAACTTTCAACATCTTCTACCACATGGAGGGAGAGGTGGGTGAGGGAGCTCTTTGGGATCCCTTTCATAAGGGCACTAATCCTATTCACAAGACTACCACCCTCTTGACCTAATGACCTCCCAAAGACCCTACTTCCTAATACTGTCATCTTTGGGGTTAGGGTGCCGCATTTGAATTTGGAGAGGATGAGAACAATCCATAATGTCTTCCCTTCCTGATTTAGAAGCTATTTACTAGAAATGGGAAGGGAATGAGAGGGACTAATACTCACTCTTTGGCAGATATAAGCCACCATGTTCTGAGCACAGCACTACATGTTTTCTGGGGCCCCATTGTGAGTATTCCTTGCATGAATACCTCTATTTTCTTCTTTAGTCTTTGCAACAATGCCTTGAGCTGGTATTATAATCTCTGTTGAGGAAGATTACCAAATTAAGTCCACGGGGACCCGTTATTAGTCACTAGGAAGCTTAATAAGTGAATTAAGAAGAGGAAAAGGCTCTTGAATTAGAGACCTGGTGATAAGAGTCCTTGACTAGCCAGGTGCTTGTCTAAATGCTCTTATATTATTGGTTGGGTGTATTCACTAATATCTAGAAATGCTCTTTCCTGTAACCTTTTTTTAAAAATATTTTTTGTGGGAAGAAAGCAAGTTATATAGATAGGTATACATATTACAATACTCCTGTAACCTTCTTGCGTAGACAGTTTTAACATACTGGTTAGAAACCTGGTTCCCCTGTTATATAACATGCGGGTGACCCATGAAGTGAATCACTATTAATTAATGTCATTTCTGTGGTGTGTGATGTTCACTTAACTAAGCAACCCTGCTATGCCTTCAGTTCCTGCTCTCCCAAGATTTTGGAAAGAGTGCTGTCCTTTCACTTGGTGGTTTGGAGCAGCTACATCTTGGAAAAGACAATCAGAAAACATTCCCTTTTACCAACAACGTTGGCAATTTTAGCAAGATGAACATCTGTAACCCTGGAGTGTCGTACACAGGAGGGTTTCAGTAGATGAATTTAAAGGCCCCTCCAAGTGGGATTTAGTGAGGTCATGGATGTTCAAATCAACATGGTGGAGAGGCTGCCTGTTCTAAGATATGAATCTCTTGAGGATCAAATAAAGGTCTAACTATCCTGGAGTCACTAGGAGGTCATAAACTAATGGAGAATCCTTACTGTTTAGCAGAGTGAATCTTAAGTTCTAATGTGCATTAAGAAATAAGATGGCTTGTTAGAGTGCAGATTCTTGACCTTGTATCCACTACTATATCCTGTTTTGGTTCATTGAGAGAACTTATTAGGGTAAAATACTTAGCTATGATCACATGAGGCACAAAAATAATGAGGCTTAGAGCTTAAAGAAATTGTTTCTCCCTTACACGTTACAATCCAAGGTGAATATTTCTTATTGGTGAATTCCCTAGTTTCATGAGATGTGACAGTTTTAAGGATGCCCACATATTATTTGATACTTCTTCTGTTGAGGAATTCAGTTGATGCCTTCCCCCCCTCTTGAATCTGAGCAGACTCTGATTGTGTTGACCAACAGAATGTTGTGGGGCCTGTCACTGCGTTAGTTTTTGGGTGCAGGCTTCAGGAGAGTCTAGGCTTCTACTTTTTCCCCTTTGGAGCACTCAACTTTGAAACGCAGCCATCATGTTGTGTGGAAGCCCAATTACCACCATGAAGTGGTATTTGTGGAAAAGAGTTTAAGTTCCCAGTTAGCTCCAGCGGGGCTCTCATCTAAGACCCAGAACTGATTTGCCAACTGTAGATGTGATTCATCATAGAAGTGGATCTTCTTGTCTAGTTGAGCCTTCCTACCTGGTGCTATCTCCTTCAGTCATGCCCAAGTCACAGCAGACACATCTACTTAATACAAACTATTGTTTAAAGTAACAAAGATATAAGGTGCTTGGTTATATAACTATAGCAAACTATGTAAACTTCTAGAGATTGAGGTTTCTACCATGATGTGATTCACTACTCTATGTTAACTTATCATCACCTGCTCAATCAAATTGACTTCCTACAAAGCAGGGTCCTAGTCATGAGAGAGTAGGATGATGCTTACTCTTATTTTGTCCAATAGACAGTAAAGATGAGAAGAAGATACTTCTATTTCATACCTATCATGGCTTGGGGCTGGCAACTATGACTTCTCACATTTCATTGATGAGAACTCTCACATGCCTATAATTGCAAAAGGAAACCCAGCCTCTGGTTATGCAGACATTCTCAGTGGCTAAGGAGAAAGGGGAGAATGGATTCTATTGGAAGGTTAGGAGCCTAGACTGGGACACAGAGGTTGTCATTTTTGCAAGATCCTTTTCTCCTTTGGTGATTTTGATTTTTTTTTTTAGAGACTAGGTCTCGCTATATTGCTCAGGGTTGTCTCAAATCTGTGGGTACAAGTGATCCCTAGCCTCAGCCTCCCAGGTAGCTGGGATTACAGGAGTGCACCACCATGCCCAGCTTCCTTTGGTGATTTGATGGAGGCAGTCCAATATACCTATAAAAATTATGTTCTGAACTCACTGAGCTCTGACTTTAAGACTAAACTCTGCCATTTACCAGGTGGGTGACACCTCTGAGTTTTCTTTTCCTTGTATACAAACATGCAGAAGATAGCAATTCTGAGTTCAAGGAATAATTATACAGATTGGATAATAGACTGCCTGAAAAATGTGTGTACAGAACTTGTTATACAACAAAACTTTAAAAAAATAGGTCTTATTGTTAACTGATTCAAGTGTCCAACTCCATCTTTTAAAATCAGCATATCAACACACTCACTAAAGTTGAGGGAGGGATGGACACAAGAGATTAAGATGTTTCGCAGGTGATAAGGTGGTGGGAGAAACTCGGGGCAGACAATGATGTAAAATATATATATATATAATAAAAAAGTAAAATTTAAAAAATGTGCCTTTGAACCTCACAATGACCCTAGACTCCCAATTTATAGGCAACAACACTAAGACTCAAAGAAGTTGCATCAGTAGACCAAAAGCATTTAACTGGTAAGTGTTGACATCAAAATTTGAGTCAACATCTCTTTCTGATGATGTTTGACTACAAATGCTTATTTAATGAAAGTACAGAGCAGAGCTCAACCATTTGGGACAAAGAGGTAATATTGCGAAATTCTGTTATAGAAAAATCTGAGTGTGTTGGTACGAAATGTGTAGAATCAGAGGAAACTGGGACAGTAGGACCAGTTTGAAAATGAGGGGAGCAAATTTGGGATAAGGGCAATTGAAGTGAAGGTGAAGTGCATTCCTGCCTTGTGCTCTGTAGTTACTGTTTTGTTTTGTTTTTCCTGAGACCAGGTCTAGCTATGTTGCCCATGATAGTCCTGATCCCGTGAACTCAAGCAATCCCAGCCTCAGCCTCCCAGGTAGCTGGGATTACAGGTGCCCATCACATCCGGTTGTGTTTTCAAGACAAGGTCTCTCACTATGTTGCCCAGGGTAATCTCGAACCCATGGACTCAAGCGATCCCTGGTCTCTTGCCTCCCAGAATTTGGATTACAGGCACATGCCACCATGCCTGGTTCTATAGTTACTATTAAGGAAAAGTTCCCAGATACAGTAATTCCAGATGTCACTTGAGCCCAGCCAACTGTTCCATTTGTGGTAGGTATAGCTTACGATGTTTGACATTGTTTTCAGGCCCCGACATGCACTTTTTGTGTGCCTTAGTTTACCCATTTGGAAAATGAAAATCATAATGCCAGCTATGGCTATGACCTAAGGATTCTTTAAGGAAATGCATGGGAATATATTTTTAAAACTTGAGATCATCCATCTGATATTCAGGTTTTCTGTCTATTGAGCAAAACAGGGCAGCAGGAAGCATTCTTTTAAACTTCAATTTCATGATTGATTCTTTGTGTCATCATTTTGTAAATTAAAATTTTCAGATATTAAAATACGAGATAGTGGAAAGAGATGGGAAATCTTCTGTGATGTGGTTTCCATGGTGACTGTCTCATAGGCATCCACCACTGGTGGAAATACAGACAAATACAGAAATGATTACAAAGTGCTCTGCCTTGTGCCTGGCACATAATAAAAATCTGTAGATGACATCAGAGTCACTGCACCATAAAAGTAGATGAGACATAGCTCTTTCCCTAGGAGAGCGCTTGAAATTCCCTCCTTCTCTGGAATACTTCAGCTTAACCTTTTGAAATTTCAAAAGTTGCTAAGGAAGTGAAATGGAAGCAATGGGACTTAGACAAGGCAATTGATTTGTTGGTTCCCCCTTATTCTGAACCAGTTGCACAAGGGGTATCACCAATGCCAGTCTTCTTATCTGCTTAAAAATGTCTTACCTACCCCCTACTCAAGATCACTTCTATAGAATCTTCTAGAAGCTTTCCCAGTTTTCCCTTTCATATGTGGATTGATGATTCACCTGAACTTGATTTTTGTATAGAGTATGAGGTACAAATCAAGATTCAGAATTTTATGTGGAGATGGCCAATTGACCTACACCAGCACTGAAAATGTTACTTTTTCTCCTTGGTTCTCCAGGGGGCATCTTTGTTACCATTCAGTAATCCCTGCTGTTCCAGGATCTGTTTATCTTCCCTTTCTCAAAGCACCCGGCCCTTACAGGCTCAGACTTCATAATAGCTCTTGACATCTAGTCGTGAAAATCATCTGCCTTTGTTCTTCTTTGTGATAATCTTAGCGCTTTGATTTTTCACATACATTTTAGAGTTCCCTTGTAAAACTTCACCCATACAACAACTCGCTGGGACTTTGGGATTACACTCTCCAGATCAATTTGAGGAGACATGACATCTTTATAATACAGATACATTTTTTCCCTCCACAACAGCATCTTGAGGTAGGGTCTGATTTTATCCCCTTTCATGGATGCACCCTGCCTTTGTGGTTGGGACACAGGGGTGGGAACTAATCCAGGATTCAATTTAGAATCAGAGGCAGGTATGAGCTACCACCTGGGGGTATGTTATCTCTTCAGCATTGCTGAGAATTCCTGATTTGTGGTGATGGTGCAGAGCAGAGTAACTGTAGTCAAGTTCATTGTACTTTTCAACTCTCTTCACGATGCCCTTTCTTCACTTTTTCAGCAGAGGAAGATCACATGCATTTGGCATGCCTGTGGCCTAATCCCATCAATTTGTGAGTAAACAGTCCTGGTGGGTGGGTGTAGGTGGGATCCATCTGTGTGAGCCTGGTGGTGAACACACCCAGCGTTTTAGGGGCAACACCTCAAAGGGTGGTGTTTCAAGCCAGGTGTGGTGGCGTGTAATCTAAGCACTGGGAGGCAAAAGGCCAGGGATCGCTTGAGTTCACCTGTTCAAGACTACCCTGGCAGCATAGTGAGACCTGGTCTGGAAAAAACAGTCAGGTATGCTGGTGGGCACCTCTAATCCCAGCTACCTGGGAGACTGAAGCTGGGGGTTGCTTGAGTTCATGGGATCGGGACATCATAGGGAGACCTAGTCCCCCCAAAAAAGTGGAGTTTCAAACCAGGGTCACAAATACAAATATTAACTGAGATCTGGAATGGGTAGTGGCTGTAGTTGTCTTTGCTGAAATAGGGTCATGTAGGGTTGTTCCTAAAAATTTAATCCTTGGTCATGCTGTTTTTAACCTTTGACCAGACTTTTCTTGAGATGATTCTTTTTACCCTTTTTTAGACTTAAATTTGATGAGGGAATTTTGATTATTTGCAGCAAAGGACCCAGATGAATAGACTTCTAATTATCAGTGGTATTATTAATAGTCGTGGCTCTCATGCCCAGCTTATAGGCTGGCACTTCTCTGTATTACCTGCTAACCTAGACTTCCAGAATACCAACCCTTCCCCAGCCCATACACATGCCAGCCACCTGCTTTTCTGGAGCCAAGGATTAGATAAATCCAATTAGGACACATATTATCAAGCTGGAGGGTAATGAATGGTGTCTCCATTTGTAGTGGCCCCACCTGTTCAGCAATCCTCCAACTCCCTCCATTTGGCAAGAGTTAAATGACATCATGTGGAAGGAGTCAGCATGCTGCTGGAGAAAGGATCCATAAATCAGAATGTGGACGTGGGCAAGGAGCTAGGCCTTCCCCAGAGAAGCTTCGTTGTCCAAGGTATCATTAGGAATGCTGCTATTTGCAATCATAATAAAAATAAAAGTAATAGGAAGACCACGTAGCGGCAATTCTACTGCCCACTGGATTTTTAATTTTCTTGAGGATGCCAGAGGCAATCTTGAGCCCATTATGTCTAAATGAGGCACATTATAAAAGGCTTGCAAAGTCTAAATGGCTTTCACAGTCATTAATTAGCCAAACTTCTAAATAGCCCCATAAGATTAAGCTTGGGTATGGTCTCTGGACTCTCTATTGGGGCTGTGGAGTACAGAGAAGTCAGATATCACTGGTTCAACTATTATTTGCCTGCCCTTCTCTCCCATCTCCATTTTAATCAGATTTTGTCTTTTGGGGGAGGAGTGGAAAGGGAGGGTGTTATATAACCCAGTACCTGTTCAGATGCCCTTTACTTCCTTGCTAAACTGAACAACTTGAGCACAGGGACTAGTGGGTCATATGAGTTCCTATACACATAGCATCTTGGGAAACTAAACTTGACTTTCTTCAACTAAAAGAGGAACTTATGGGCTGGCTAAGGGAGTATCTAGAAGGAAAGAGGGTCTGAAAACCCAGGCTTGCATGGGAGTAAGCATTAGACATTATAGCAAATATCCAGAAGTAGGAATCGTCTGATTCATGCCAACCATCTCTACTTCCTTTGGTGACCGGTTCAAGATTCCAAGATCCTGGAGAATGGAGCACTTGATTCATTCTCCTTCCCCTGAGGGCTTCCATCATGGCTTAGGACAGTCACCCAGAACCACTCTGAATGGGGTAGTTCCCACAGTGGAAATCTTCAGGAAGAGGAGAGGAGTTGCACACTGCTTAGCCATCTGGTGACAAGTGTCTGTGGTCAGCAGAGGTCACATATCCAACGAAGTTGGCTGCCCTTCCTTTTTTGGATAAAGGGAGGCACCTTCCCAAGAAGAAAGAAATAAGAAAATATGCTTTTTCCCTTTCTGAATGTAGACCAGTGAGAGGTGTATATGATGTATCAGGAATTATGTCAAATATTGCTTGTAACATTACCTTACAACCCACAAGGAGGAACTATTACTATCCCCATTTTTTATAATAAATTTATTTTTTAACTGATTGTACATATATATATTTTACATCATTTTCTGCCCTGAGGTTCTCCCACCACCTTAACACCCATGAACCATCTTAATTTCTTGTGCCCATCCCTCCCCTGATTTTCCCCACCTCCCCATCTCTTGCTCTATGCTTTGGTTCTGTTGACAGTTTTAAATTATTCTTGTCCATTTGTTTTTTTTCCCCTATATCTCTCATATAAGTGAGACCATCCAGTATTTCTCCATTTCTTTCTGGCTCATTAACCCCAGTTTTACAGATGAAGAAAATGAGACTCACAAAGATGGTGGTCAAACGCCCAAGAACAGAGGTGGAACTCAGATTCAAGTCTAGGTAGTTCAGACTCTAAAATCCTCTCAACCACTCTGCATGCTTCCTCCTTCCTTTCTGCTTCTGGACAAAATGACAGAAGGGCCTCAGGACTGCAAACTTGATTGAGAACCACTGAAATGAACATATTTCCAATAGCAGTCCTGCATTTTTAGAAAGTACATTATTATGGACCTGAAAAACAAAGGAACGTGTGAGAGGCAGCTGGAGGCCAAGTTCATTTCATCCGGCTGAGGAGCTGGGAAGTCAATACCAGGAGGCTCTGTGGCACCTGAGCCTCCAGCTTAGCAGGTGCATATTGAATGTGTCTGCTGGGGCACAAAGGAAATCATCCTGAACCCCCTGGGTTCCTCTAGGCTGGCAAAGAATCAGATAAGCATCAGACAGATGGATGAGAAAAATGCCAAAAAGAAGTTTAATGATAACATGTCTTCCTCCGGTAGACATGGGAGGGACCCAGCCTGACTAACTCCCCATATGACTGTGACAGTGACACCATCTCCAAATAGCTCAGCTAAGATAGAGGAATTTGGGAAGTGGAGGGAAGAGAAAAGGAAAGTGAGTTAGGGAGATGGTGGGGAAGGTACCAGGTATGCAGATTAAGTTCTGAGTAGGTCTTCCTGGTACACATCCTTACGTAAGTTTATATATATATATATGTATAAATACATATGTATATATATTTATATACGTATGCATATATATATATACACACATATATTTACATATGTAAGTTTATTGGTAAATGTCTTCTTCAAAAGCAACCTCTAACTCCAGCCTTTATAATGAGCTCCTCCCATAAACTTAACCCTATTTTGGGTAGCAGATTTTTGCTCCCCTATGTGTTAATTTTGCAGCTTGCATTCTTTTTGCATTCGAAGGACAAAAATAATTTGCTAACCTTTCAATTTAATGCTTACTATTTAAAATGTGAGAAGCAGTATAACTTTGGTGCTGAATGGCCCATAATTTAAATGCTCTATGTGCTGGTGTGATCCTGGATAGGCTATTGAGCAGGTGGGTGCCTTGGATACCCCACAGGCATCATTGGAGGTCCTCTTCAAGGCCTGTTCAAAGAATAAATATTTTAAATGTGTTTGATACCCTTAGAAAAGCTTCTGGAACATCCACGGGAATGTGTGGATATTATTTTCTGTCCCATATCAGGTATAGTCCCTTGCTCCATGCCATGTTCCACCGTGTGGCTGTATATAGATGGGTATTCGATCATTTCTCACCTCTTGGTTATTACAAGCAATTCTGTGTTGAAATTGCTGTGTCTTTTCCTGTGTGTGTAGCATCCATCTGCATTTTTTCTCTCTAGGACAGGTGCCAGGAGGAGAAATGTCTGTACACGTGCATTATTTAGTTTTAATTAGTTCTGCCAAACAGCCCTGCAAAGGGACCGAACTGGGATGCACCCCATCAGAATAGTGTCACGATCTACTTCTTCCCTACTTGAATCTGCCTGTTTGGAGAAACCCAACCTCTCTTCCGCTCATTAAGCCAAGTCTGTTTGCAGAGCTCAGCTGACATCTCTGGTGGCGTCCCTCCTCAGGATTCCAGGCTCCCAATCAGTCAGTCCTCCCCTCCTGCAGGCCCTTGCTATTGTTTTCCTCTTGCTTCCAAGAGATTTTGGAATCTTGGGTAATAAGGGAGGCTGGCCAAATGGAACATGGAATTGGAGGGGCTGAATGTGGCTTTTGTGAGGCGTCATTGGCATGATTTCAGCCACAAATGGAGCACTTTGCACTCAGCTGAAATTGCCTCAATTGCACGTGGCGTGCTGGGTGTGCAGAGAAACCCAGTGTTTCTCAGGGAGAGTGTGTGAGCTGCTTTTCTGGCTCTGAAAACAGGACACCAGCTCCCCAGGGGGTAAAGGAGGTAAACCCAGCATTGGGTTTCAAACAGCACTCACCTTTCACCAACTGGCCTTTTCCAGGAACCCCAAAGGAGGTAAATTCTAACACAGACAAAAGGGAAATTGGTACTTGGGGTCTAAATGGACCATTGTAAAATCCACTGTATTTATGATTAGTTTTTTTTGGAGGTGTAATATTTGTCAGAGTTTGAAAGATTCTCTAAAAATTCAAATAAACATCTTAGCAACTCCCTGGAGATGTTGGACTTAAAGCTACTTTCTATTTTTCCATTTCTTCTGAAACTTCAAGTCCCCCCCCCCCCACACACACACACACATCCTTCCAAAAAATGATTGCTTTTGGTCAGCTATCTTCGGAGAGGTCTGGAAGAGCTTGCTAACTACTTGCTCAATTTGCTTTCTCTGCCTGAAAAAAAAGATTTTGAAATAAATGTTCCCATTGGTGCTTTTCATTGAAATGCTAATTGAGGTAGCGAGGTAGCTTGTTGGACACGAAATGTTTACATTAAAATGGAAATATGTAATCGATTTTTCAAAAAGGGCCTCCTATTCACTTTAAAAAACACTTCATGGGTCTAAAACAAAATGAAAAAAATCACCCTCTTCAAGTAATATTGGCTGAGGCAGCAACTTCTGGTGAGTTACCGCCCAAACCAAGTATAAAGATAATTGTTTCCAATAATGCATCAGTACACCATTGTCTTTGGTATAATAAAAAAGGAGCATTTATTTCTTAGCTAGACATGCATGGGAGCATAATCATCGTAGGCACTTTTTTCGAATGGTGGTGATTCTTCAGTGAAATGATTTTTTCTCTTTGAGGACAAATTTAAAAAAAAAAAGCATCTTCCCCAAATGAATAGAGTTGGAGTTCTGTTAGTCCATGCATTTCATCTTGCTTAGATGGTTTGAGGAAAGTGGGATAGATGCTAGCATTTTTGGAGACTGAAAGATGTGGTTTGAAATCCAAACTCTAGTGCTTACTAGTTGGGTGGCTTGGGGTCTCTCCGAGCCTCTATTTTCTGTAAAGGGAGACTGAAAGACAAAGACTGAAGGCAAAGTCTGTTAGCAGTGGTACCCCCTGGGAAGGGGAACTAGCACCTGATGAGACATGCTTTGAGGGCAAGAAAGAAGCAGTGTGGGTAGAGATCTGGATAAGGGTATAAGTAAATGCAGAAGCAACCCCAGAAAGAATGCCATTATGAGCTTCGTGGGGCCCAAAAAGAGTTAATTTGGGGGGTTTGTCCCCACAGGATTTGACCACTCTGGGGAAGAAGAAGAAGTTGCTAGAAATTCAAGCACAGACCTTTTGTTTGGAAACTGGAACCTGGACCTCTCAGAGATAAGAAGGTCAAGTTGCTGGGAACCTGGAATCTGTGGGCCTCCCAGAAATGGGGAAGTGAAGCTACTGGAAGCTGATTCTGGACGTCCCAAGAGATGGGGAGAGGGGAAAGCTGTTGAGTCGCCATCTTGGTTTTTTGTTCAGGATATGGAAGAGGCCATCTTGGAAGCACAGTCTTTTGTTTAGGACTTTAAAACTGGACAACTGGGGAGTGATTACTGGCCACTTGTGGGCACAGTGACTCTAAATAAATCCTATTGTTGTTGCTGCCTAAAACTGAGTTGTCTTGTAATTGTGTACATACATGGGTGGAAGAACCCAGTCAGTGACTGGTTTAAATATTGGACCCTCTCCTTCAGTTTTCATGCTCATTTCCCACCGGCTCTCATTTCCAAGTCTGAAAAATGCCACCCAGGTTGAGAGAAGGACTGAGTTCACACTACATGTGGAGAAGATAACCCACTTCAGAGAATAACTCAAAATCAGCTTCCCACTTCATGGAGACAACACAATATTAGTAATATTAACTCATGTTTATTGAGAGCTTATTTTGTGCAGGTCCTGTTTAAAAGCTATATTTGCATGAACACTGTAACTTCTCCAGTAACTTTACTAGGTAGGTCTTATTATTGAGTAGGTACTAATAATATGACAGTTTTAAAGATACTGGTTAATTATTCAACAAATATATATTGAATGTGTTTGCATTTCCTAGTAAAATAGGACTTGTTGATTTAGTCATGAAAACGTTTATTGAGTATTGTGCTAAATACCATGCTAAATGTCCCATTCTGGAGTTACGTGGGTGAATTTTTACAAAGTCAATAAAATATGGAGGGCGCAGACTTACTTCAGTGTTAGCACCCACGAGACAAATGTGTCGTAGAATCAGGTTTGCACCAAGATCTCCAGGAGGTGTGGAATTGGGGAGCAGAGCATGGGGTGTTGCAGGCAGCCATGCTGAGACCCTCTCATGGGAGGAAGATGGCATGTGAGTGACCCCTCAGTGACCTCCCCTTCCCTTCACTCATTTCTGGCTCTGTCTATCTGGTCCTGGAAAGTGATCAGCATCAGGGTATTTCCCAGGTACTCAGCTAAGTTTAAGAGCTTAGTGCTGGGGAACTGGGGAACACAGGCCCAGGCACCACTTCCATGCACCAGCCTACCTCAGCAGTGCCCCCCAGTCTCCAGACACTGCAGGGAAGGCCTTCCATACAGCGCACTGCACCCCAAGAGGGTCAGCTCCCCCCAAACCAACTAGCAACACCTTCCAGCCTGGACTGAAATATCAACCCTGAAACATCGACCTCCCACCCTAGAATTGGACCTTTCAGATGCCATTAGCAGCAACCCAGACAAGAGGACCTGAGGGAGAAGTTTCAGGGACCTGCACCTCTACTCTTGCCCGCTGACAACTGCAGCCCACACACTCGGCAAATACTTGTGCAATCCAGCAAGACCATGAAGAAATAATGCCGTTGGCATCAGTGATACTGGTGATATCAGGACGAAAGAGGGCAAAAGCTGCTAACCAACAAACCACAGGTTCACTTCACCTGCGGGGAGCAGCTGCCGCTCAAATGCAGTTCAACAACAGGGTTTTATTAACAAGGGAAATTAACCAGGAAAATGAAAAGTCCTCAAAGCCACAAGTTGCCAGTTACCTTAATCCAGTTCCCATTTTCAGTCCCAAAAGCTCCAAAGACACATGTCCAAGATGGTGCCCCTTTGCCCCTCCAAGCCTCAGAGGTAGTCACTGCAAAGTTCATTCTTTCTCGGCATCTTCTCTCTGCTTCTTCTCTCTCAAGTGTTTCAAGCTGCTCTGCTTCTCCAAGGGGCTTCAAACTCCTTCCACAATTGCTGATGCACAAATCAGCTTTCTAAATCCCTGGCCATCTCCAGCTTCCTCTTTAGGGGGTTTCCCCTGGCCAGGCCATGTGGGCCTGTTCTCTCAGTTCGCCATTCTTGTTTCCTTCCTTTCCTCTCTTCCTTCTCCTATCCTTGCTCCTTCCTTTTATTTGCCTCTTGGCGCTTCTTGCCTCTCACGTGTCTTTCTCCCAGACCCCGCCCACCTGGGCATTTTAACACCTATTCAATTTTCCACTGCATCATTACCCTGTATCACTAGCACACCTTGTACAGAACAAACCCAAAGCAGACTATGGGAAGAAGGACAATCACAGGCATCAATCACGGATCCCCTGAGAGCGATACAGCTCAGGAAGACAGCCAGTTCATGGACATCAACAACAGGGGTGTAGAAAAACACTATGACCTGACAGAAAAAGAATTCAGAACCATCATAATCAAACAACTGGAAGCTGTAATAGAGAAAACAGAAAAGGCGAAGAATGAGGTGAAAAACACTATCAATGAATTAAGAAAGGAAAATGAATCCTTGAATATAAATGCATGGAAGCTCACAGAACAATGGGAGAATGAAAGAGCTCAGGAAAGAGCTTCATGCTCAGTGGGGAAGAGGAAAGGTTTGCTCTAGAAGGTGGGGTGATGAGATAACCCTCACTCCCATGGGAAAAATATATTCTCTAGGAGAATATTCTCCTAGAATATTCTCTAGGAGTCTGGCCCATTTTTTCATGGCTCTCTAGAAGCTGGAGACCCAAGTCAAAGGAAAAGAAGAAGGAACCATTTTAAAAAGAATCCAACATGGCAGCCCCTTGACCACCCGAGATAGGGAAAGCCTGGGGTGGGGGGGGGAGTTTGCTGCCTTAACCACTGGGGAGCATTCTCATGGCTTGGCATTTGAACCATGGAGATTTGACCACGTCACTGCCCAACAAATGTCCCAAGGTTCTGATGCCATCTCAGATGTGGCAGGAGCATCTCACCATCGTGATCCCTCTCACCTCACAGGTGGTGAGTGTGTGCACCCTGATGATGAACTCAGGTCAACCTGTGATGGGTAGGTTTCCCAGGGAAAGGGGACGTTCCACTTCCCCTTCCTACCCAAGGGCAGGGATGGGCAGGGAGGAGAAGAAGAGATAATCTGATTGAGAAGAAAGAGGTGGGGAAGGGGTGGGGAATCAAGAAGACCTGGAGAGGCACAAGGTGCAGAGAGAAATGTGAGGAAGCTGCTCTGGCTTCTCAGGCTGGGACTGGGACAGGAGACAAGGAAGAGACACTCAAAAGAGACAGGGACATGGGAGGCCCAGGTGGAGGCCAATCATGGCAGCCTTGACCTTGACTGGTATTTTGATTTTGCTCCTTTCCTCCCAGACTTGCCTGGCCCCTTCTGCCCCTTTCCTGGCGGTCGTCCCAAAGGGAGCCTGAGATGTGTGGCAAGCTTTGGGGCCTCAGGGTCCTGTTCTGGGTTGACCCTGTTTGCTTAGGCACTTACCCATAAGGGGAAGAGTATCTTTGGGTGTTTCATCTGGAAATGACTTTCTCCTTTTTCTTCTCTCCATTGCACACTAATTATATTCAAGTTCTTTTTTTGTTGGAGGTCTTACCCAGCAGAGTGTGCTTTGTCTTGATGTGGTGGTTGGCAGAGACTGTTCAGAGCAGGCAAGTTTGGCGGGCAACCAGTCCCCCTTTCCTTGCCCTATAATAAGCCTGGTGTTTTAAACCTCCAGAAATAAAATGGATTAGAAGCATGAAATTTTGTAATGCTGGTTGTTATTGATACTCCGGTCTTCAACAGATCCAAGAAACTATTCTTGTTAAAATGACCTGTTTTCTATTAACAAGACCAGACCTGTGTTGGGATGCTGTCAGCTGCAGCCCCTCTCCTCCCATCCCTGCCCCCACCAGCATGGACCTGGAAACACAGTCCACCTGGGCACATGACTGAATTGATCTCATTTGCAAAAAGATCTCAGGAATTGCCTGTTTAGTTGAGAAACCGCCTTTCTCCAAGGAATTGACACGAGATCACTTTATTTCTCCCACTCTTTACCATGAGGTCAGACACTTATACCTCCACCCACCCCCCTGCCTTCCTGCTACCTGGTAAGTCAGTTGGGCTCCATAACTTTTCAATCTCCTGGGTTATTAAAAAGCCTAGGGGCCAGGCTGTTTTTCAACTTTAATCTCGGATTTCATTCCGAGTTCCTGTTTTTGTTTCCCAGCATTGGTGGCATTCATGGCACTTAGTGATCAAGAAGGTCTGACCTCCTCTCTCCCTCCTCACCAGCCCCCTTTGCTTTTCACTTTTCCTGCTATATTGATGTGTGTGAGAGAGAGAGAGAGAGAAAAGGAGAGAGAGAGAAGAGGGAGGGCTTGTTTTGTGTTTCTCCTTTTAAATTCTTTAATTTTTGGAGTTTTAGGTTCATAGCACAATTGAACACAAAGTAGATTTTCCATATACCCCCTGCCCCTCCACATACAAATACCCTGCCCTGCAACCATAAAATACATAGAAGAAAAACCTGGGCAAAACCCTTCATGAATTTCACCCCAGAAATCCATTTGGGGAAACAACTATGGCCAGCAAAAAAACGAAGGGAAACATAAACAGCTGGAACTATATCAAACTAAAAAGTTTCTGTTCAGCAAAAGAATAAACAAAACAAAAAGAAACCCAACTGACTGGGAGAAAATTTTTGCCCTCCTGACAAGTGACAAGGGTCTGATAACAAAGATCCACAAAGAGCTCCTACAGCTCAACAAAAACAAAAAAGGGGGAGAAGAACTAAAAAGACACTTCACCAAAGAGGAGATACAAATGGCTAATAGACATATGAAGAAAATGCTCCACCTCACTAATAATCAGGGAAATGCAAATTAAAACCACACTGAGATACCATCTTACACCAGTAAGAATGGCCCATATAAATAAAACAGACAAATGTTGGCACGGATGTGGAGAAAAAGGAACTCTCTTACACTGCTGGTGGGAGTGCAAACTGGTCCAGTCACTATGGAATACTGTGTGGAGGACCCTCAAACAATTGAAAGTGGACTTACCATTCGACCCAGCAATCCCACTACTAGGAATCTACCCAGAGGACATGAAAACATTAATCCAAAAGGACACCTGTATGCGCATGTTCATTGCAGCCCTATTTACAGTTGCAAAGAATTGGAAACAAACCAAATGCCCCAAAACACGATTGGCTAAAAAAAATGTGGTACATATACACAATGGAATACTACACATCCATCAAGGAGGACAAACACATGTCATTTGCAGCAACCTGGATGGAACTAGAAAGACTCATATTAGCAGAAATAAGTCAAAAAGAAAAAGAGAAATACAGGATGGTCTCACTTATATGATGGATATAGGGAAAAACAAACAAATAAGAAAAAATGAAAACAACTAATGGGACTGAACCATGGAGTGAGAAAGGAGGAGGGGGAAGAAGGTGGGGTAGGTGAAGAGCACAAAAGATCAGGATAGTTAACAAATGTTAGTGAAGTGGGAAAGCCCTGGGGGACACAATAATGGACTAATGTAATATAAATATAAATATACATATATATGCAAAAAAAACCCAAACACATTTACCAGATATCAGAAGAGAACAATGGGTCAAACAACCAACAACTGAACATCAACTTAACCAACAAATCGCAGAAAAATGGGAGATGGAGTGACTGGAGGGGGGATACGGAGGGGGGGTTACGGAGGGAGGAGGAGGGATCAATTAATGCACAATTGTGACAAATCAATAAAATGAATTTTAAAAATTTTAAAAAAATAAAAGAAAACTGCATTAAAATAAACTTGTATAATACCTAATCAGAAAAAAAAATCAATACCCTGCCCTGCCTCACTCATTCCCTCCCCTCTCCCTTCTCCCCTCCCCTCCCCCACCTCCTCCACACCTCCCTCCCCCACTACCACCATCAAATAATCCCCACCAAAGGGCACATTTATTAAAACAAAGCAGCTGCACCCATACCACATTG